>PVJC01051010.1:0-11605 GCA_004026665.1 Murina feae | reverse complement strand
CAGCCCTGGCCACAGCTCAAAAAAGAGAACAACATGCAGGGGAGGGCAAGAGTCTGAGAGATCAACATAGAGGGGGTGCCTGCTCCAAGCCTCCACAGTGTGCCTGGTGGCAGGTCCCCAGCAGGTAGACACACACAGGAGGACTGCTCCGAGCCTCAGATGCAGCTGGGGGCAGGTCCCCAGTGGTCACACACACACATACACACACACACACAAAAGGCGCCTGGCAGACTGGGGCCATCATAGGACATCCACTGAGGGGTCCCAGACTGTGAGAGGGCACAGGCCGGACTGAGGGACTTCCTCCACCCCGAGTGCACAAATTTTGTGCACTGGACCCCTAGTTTCTAATAAGAACCAGATTTACAGGTTCTTTTGAAAAAGTGGGGTATTTGGCCTTAGTCTAAAGATTTTTTAAAGGTAACAATTGGCAGAAGCTCAATCACTTTTTCTCTCTTAAGCAGTTTATCACATTTCTATACCTCTTTGGTTTCTGTGCTATGGTGATAAACTCAGTTGCCAGTTGTTATTAGATTTGATATATTTTATCTTAATAGATTTTAAAGCAAAGTGAAATACTTTTGTACCTTTTCTCTGCCAAAAGTTTGAAGCCCAGATTTAGACTGAGTGCTATAGTATTACATTAAAGGAGGCACAATATTTTCCTGAGAATAGTAGAATACTCAGACATGTTTACTTTGTGTAAGAAATATATCTGTGTTAAAATAACAAAAGCTAGACATAATTGTAAACCAATCTTCATATATCCATTCAATAGATTACTACTTCCCTTAGTCATTTGAGTTACAAATTTTATTCTCAGAAAATGCAAGTATTTGCTGAAATCTCACTGATTTATGAATGAAAGGATGGAATAATAGATTTGGTTAATATGCCAAGAGAAGGTAGAGAAATAAATGTCCGTACTTTCAGTAATCATAACTAACTTTGGCATGTTGTTCATAACACCTCTAAATATTATGAGATTTTCTTTAGTTCAAAATTACTCTTTTTGTATTAAATGGAAAAATATCTTTCTATATTTCATATGCAAAAATAAAACATTCTATGTTAGTGTATTGTTTCTGTTATCAGCCTTGACTAATTAGATATCTCTCACATAAGCTAGATTTTACATCCTCAGATTTATACTACATATCCAAACTTCTACCTCAAAATTATCTCTTTGGTTTTAGAAAAGGAACAGATAATGAAAACCAAAAGATGCTAATTCTCCTTGGCTAAATTTTGAAACAAAAACCACTTCTTTATGCATTTCTTAATATGTGAATCTTCTCTGGTCAGCTAGATAAAATTATATTTATTTTTATACAAATTACTTGGTAAAAAATTATAAATATAAATTGCTATCCTTTGCTTCACTCTTTGATTCATATAATTTTAAAAAATGTTGCTTTACTTATATTTTGCACCACTCCTTCAGCAACCAGGATATTTTAGGTAATGGTTTATTAATGATATGCAACAGTTATTAATTCATACTCCCTATATAAAATATTATATTGTTCAAAAAGATAAGTAAAAATAAAGAAACACATAACACATATTGATATGAAGGATGCAAACAATATAAAAAAAAGTTAGTGTAATACTCAACATTCATTAAAATTGTATAATTTCATCATCATGACATCAAAAAATAAACTGGTATCAATATTTAAAACAAATAATACATTCTTAAACATTTATTTAAAACTAGGGGCCCGGTGCACAAAAATTTGTGCACTCAGGGGGTGGGGGTCCCTCAGCCCGGCCTGTGCCCTCCTGCAGTCTGGGACACCTCGCGGGGGATGTCCACCTGCTGGCATGCCTGACCAGCCTGGATGAGGGGCTGAGGGCCATTTTCAGGCTGCCCACAGCCCCTTCAGGGTTCGTGCACTGGGGGGTGGGAAGGCTGGTGAGTGCAGGCCTGGACGTTTCCCACCGGAGGGCCCATGATTGCACACGCCTGGTGGGCCCACACCGCTGAGGGGACACACCTGGTGCAGAGTTGGGTGGCAAACCAGGGGTGGACACTGGTGCAGAATACCTCGGTGGGGCCCTGCTGCTGAGCAAACACACCCGGGGTGGAGCTGGGCGGTGAACTGGCTTCGGATTCTCCGCACTGTGCAGCAGATGCTCCCGTATGCCCTGTGGAGGCCCCTGGGGGGCGGATGAAGGTAGTGGACCCTGGATGGGTGCTCCTGGACAACCCGAGAAGGCCCCAGGCCAGACCCCCTCTCCCACTGAGCTGACACACCTGGCACGGTTATGCTGGCTGCTGAGGCTCCCAGTGCAGAGCCGCCCTGCCAGCCTCCACCTTGGCTGGGTTAATTTGCATACAGCCTCTCTGATTGGCTGGTGGGCATGGCTGTGAGCAGAGGCTCAGCCAGTCTAGGCAGGCAGTTGCAACAGAAGCCTTTAATTTGCTCTAGCTCCATGGCTGTTGGCCTCCATCTTGGCTGGGTTAATTTGCATATAGCCGCTCTGATTGGCTGGTGGTAACGGTCAATTTGCATGTTTCTCTTTTATTATATTAGATGATTTCCTATAATGAGACTCAAAAACTTTAATTCATAAAATTAAAGTATAATTATTGAATAAATGTATTTATTTAATGCTTGTAATGATGTAGTCTAGACATAGCAACGGTCTTCAAATGGAAGGTTTTTAAAATCCTATATAATTAAAGGCCAGTGACCATGAATGTAATGACCAGAACGACCGCTCGATCAGTTGCTATGAGGTGCATTGACCACCTCTCGGTCCCTATTCACCCCCCCCCCCCATAGGCTCTGATCACAACATGGTGAATAGGAAACCATAGCAAACGGGCGGAGGGGGGCCTTGGCAGCAGGGTGGGACTGGGGATGGCGAGTGACAGCAGGCAGCAGCAGGCGTCAGGCTTCAGGGGCCAGGTGTTGAGTGGCGAGCTGCAGAAAACACTGAGTGTTGTGGGATGGCAGCGACCATCGTGGAGCGTCACGGGGTAGGGAGCGACAGTATTGGGACGGCAGACGTGGCCCTGACCACAGGCTAGGTCTAGGGACTCTACCCAGACATTATTTTGTCTGCTGGGCCTCTGATGTAATTATAATAAAACTAGAGCCCTGACGGGTTTGGCTCAGTGGATAGAGCGTCGGCCTGTGGACTGAAGGGTCCCAAGTTCGATTCCAGTCAAGGCATGTACCTTGGTTATGGGCACATCCCCAGTAGGGAGGGTGCAGAAGGCAGATGATCAATGGTTCTCTCTCATTGATATTTCTCACTCTCTATCCCTCTCCCCTTCTCTCTGTAAAAAATCAATAAAATATATTTAAAAAATAGATAAATAAAAATAAATAAATAAAACTAGAGGCCTAGTGCACAAAAATTTGTGCACTTGGGGGGATCCCTCAGCCCAGCCTGTACCCTCTTGCAGTCTAGGACCCCTTGAGGGATGTCCATGTGCTGGCTTAGGCCTGCTCCCCAGGGGATTGGGCCTAATATGACAGACATTTCCCTGGCAGCCTGGGCGCCCTTGAGGGATGTCCACTGGACAGAGGGGAACAGGCCAGCAGGAAGGGGGAAGTTAGGGGCTACCTGGCCAGCAGAAGGTGCAGTTAGGGGTGATCAGGCTGGCACGCAGAGGCAGTGAAGGGCGATTAGGCTCGTAGGGAGGGCAGTTATGGGTGACCAGGCGGACAGGCATATGAAAACTTAGCAGCCAGCTGTCTGTGATTGTGAGAGGGATTAGGCCTAAACCAGCAGTCAGACATCCCCCAAAGGGTCCCAGATTGGAGAGGGTGCAGGCTGGGCTGAAGGGGACCCCCCCATACATGAATTTTGTGCACCAGGCCTCTACTATAACTATAAAAATAAACTCAAATTGTAGGTGGTCCAGTGGTAGTCCAGTGATTTCCCTAACTATTTAGGGAATCTGATTCCTTTTAACAGTGCCTGTATCCATAGCATCGCAATTACATATATATTAAATTACTAGAGGCCCAGTGCACGAATTTGTGCACCAATAGGGTCCCTTGGCCTGACCTGTGAGATTGGGCCAAAATGGACTTCTCAACATCCCCTGAGATTGTGAGAGGGTGCATGCCAGGCTGAGGGACCCCACAAGTGCTTGATCAGGGCCCGAGAGGGGCATGGGAGATTGGCCAGCTGGGAAGGGACTACAGGAGGGCTCCAGGGAGTGTCTGGCTATCTCGCTCAGTCCAGATCAGATGGACCCCAGCAGCAAGCTAACTGGTCAGAGCATCTGTCCCCTGGTGGTCAGTGAACATCATAGCGGCTGGTCAACCAGTTGACTGTATTCCCCTTGGTGGTCAGGACATGTCATGGTAAGCAGTTGAGCAGCCTTAGCATATCATTAGCATATTATGCTTTGATTGGTTGAACAGCCAACTAGTTGACGGAACACTTATGATATTAGGCTTTTATTATATTGGATGGTGACTCAAGTTTAGCCTACAGCTATCAAATCTACATTCTTTTACATAAAAGAAAAGAGTCAAAGATAGGGGTCATGACCTCTTCTCTCTCTCTCTCTCTCTCTCTCTCTCTCTATCTCTCTCTCTCTCTTTCTCTTTAATCCTCACAGAAAATATGCTTTTATTGGTATTTAGAGAGAGAAGAAGGTAGAAATGGAGAGAGAGAGAGAAAGATAGACCAATGTTAGAGAAAAACATCCATGAGGTGCCTCAGTATGCATGCCCCACTATATTGCACACAATATTTTTGTTTTACCAGGCAGTGCTCCAACCAACTGATTTACCCAGCCTGAGCAACCATGAATTCTTTCTTTTTAAGGACTTTTATGAAGTTAGTAACAAAAGAGAATGGGGAACATTAACTGTCTCTGCCGTATGTACTTTCATTAATGTGTATATTTCTAAAATAAATGATAATATAGAAAATTAGAATTAAAATTTTCATTGTATTATTTTGTTGACCATTTGTCATTTTTAATCTGTAAAATTATCACCAAACTGTTTTGGTAAGACAAATTCTGTATTCAACAATACCTTTCAAAAGATGTTTTGGAATCTTTTAAAGAAATAAATTGGCAAGAGCTAAGTTAAATTAGAGAGACCTCAGCTATCAAATATTGAATAGTTGTTTAAAACAGCAAGCCAAAGTGAAAGAAGCAGTCAATTTTAAATCACTTACTGCAATAGTATTTTTAAAAATTAAATACATTTTTTATTGATTTCAGAAAGGAAGAGATAAAGAGCTAGAAACATCAATGATGAAGAAAAATCATTGATCAGCTCTATTCTGCACACTCCCAACTTGGGACTGAGCTTGAAGCCTGAGTATGAGCTCTAACTGGGTATCAAACCATGACCTCCTGGTTCATAGGTCATTGCTGAGCCACTGAGCCACACCAGCTTGACACTTACTGCAATAGTATTGATATTGGACCTAACCAGATTCAATTACTCAGTAGTTGCCAGCCAAAAGACAATTCCAAGAAGATTAATGAGAAAGAACATTGTTTATTGCTGGCCAGCAGATGACATGGGGGATCAGGATGGGAGAAGGTGTGTCACTCTACTAAAGGATGGAATTCTGCTTTTTTTCTCAGGGAAATCATGCGTAAACATGGAGCTGAGCTTCATCATCCTATATAATAAAGAAGTAATACGCAAATTGACCATCACTGCAACACACAAAATGGCCGCCCCCATCTGGTCAAAGATGGCCACCCCCATGTGGACATCAGATGGCCACCACAAGATGGCCAGCAGGGGAGGGCAGTTGTGGGCAATCAAGCCAGTGGGGAGGGACCAGGCCTGCAGGAGAGGGCAGTTGGGGGCAACCAGGTCTATAGGGGAGGACAGTTAGGGGCAACCAGGCTGGTAAGGAAGGACAATTAGAGGTAATCGGCCCAGCAGGGGAGAAGTTAGGTATCAATCAGGCTGGCAGTGGAGTGGTTAGGTGGTGGTCAGGCTGGCAGGCAGAAGTGGTAAGGGCAATTAGGCAGGCAGGCAGGTGAGTGGTTGGGAGCCAGCAGTCCTAGATTGTGAGAGGGATGTCCAACTGCCGGTTTAGGCCTGATCACCCTTGAGGAGTCCCAGATTGGAGAGGGTGCAAGCTGGGCTGAGAGACACCCTCTCATATGCACGAATTTCATGTAGCATGCCTCTAGTAACATGTATAATTGGGGACATTTCTTCACATGCACAGTTAGAAAATATGCCTATACATATGTCGTCTGTTCAAAATGGAGGAAACTCTCCTCCCAAGATTTTAGTATGCTAATGAGGTTATAATGAAAATAGTTCAGGAATAGGTGAGTAAGTTTCCTTCAGACTGCTTAGCCTAGTCCAGGCTACTTGAACCAGATTAACCCTCTGGTTCGGCAAATCATTCTGGGCATCTTCCTGAAAAACCAGGTCTGGTAATTGTCAATATCAAGGATGTCAAGACATAGGTATGGACAAAAGTTTATTAGGTCTCAGCCCTTCTGTTAAACTCTTAGCAAATTATAAGGTATGACTATGCAAACCTTTTAATGTAAGGATGATCTAAGTGTGTTTACTGGTTATTCTAATCAAAGTTATGGATTCTAAATAAAAGTTAGTTTATGCTAGGCTACCAGCAAGGCTGCATACAGTATATGCAAAAGCAAAAAGCAAAACAAAAAAACGAAACAAAAAAAAAAACCCAACTCCATTTGTGTTCAAGAAGGGTGTGAAGTAGAGGTCAGATTTACCATTGCAAGAGGAGGTAGAATGGGATGGAACATAATCTCACTGTGAGCAGCTCCAGACAAAAGGCTCTTACCATTTTCTGTACCTGGGTGGCCAGAGTGAGAGAGAGGAAAAATTCTAGGAATGAAATGCACTGGGTACTGAGTCAGAAGAAGAAAACTCTTTTAGCAGTTCTTCCTCTCCACCCAGGCACCCCAATAAAGAGGCCTTTGGATGGAGGTATGCCATTCAGAAGGTTCTGAGCCATTGATATTGGTGCATTTGCAGTGCACCAAGTCTGGTGTGGGGAGTGTAGTTTTCCTAGTGCTCAAATCTTATGTACTTCTGTTGTAGTCTACTCAGGCTTCCATATCAAAGAACCATGGACTGGATTGCTTACAAGGCAGAAATTTATTTTGCACAGTTCTGGAAGCTGAGAAATCCAAGGTCAAGGTACCATCATGGTAGGCTTCATTCTGTGGCATATTCTCAGTTTGCAAGCAGCTTCTATCTGCTGTATTCACATTATCTCTTTGTGAGCACTGAGAAAGCAAGAGAGTTCTCTAGTGTGTCTTCTTATAAGGACACCAATCCTATGATATCAGAGTCCGAACTATAACCTCATTTAACCTAATCACGTCCACTCAAGCTCTATCTGAAAACATTGTCATTTGGGGCTTAAGGCTTCAATCTATTAAATTGGTGGTGGGGGACATTCACTTAGAACAAAACCTCTTTGGAATTTAACTAATTAGTCTCTCCACAAAATCAGTTGTGAGAAATAAATAGCATAAATTAAAACTACATCATTTCATAGTATAAAATAAGCATTTTCAGATTATAAAAACACTGTAGCTAATCCATTCTTTTCACTTATAGAATAACTAACAGCGAGTATAATAATAAATGCCTTGGTTTAGCTATAAATACTAACTGAAAATAAAAATTCTTTTTTTGTAGTGACTATTTGTTAAGAGGTTGAGAAAATTATAATATAGGTCAATAGAACTAGAAATATTGTGAACTAAATCTGTAAAATCTATTTGTGAATGTACATGTATTTATGTAAATCTGTATATACATAACTAAATAGAGGTAGGTTTGGATAAAATGAAGTTATAAATGTCTAAATAACTAAATAGATATTAATGTATTCCATGGTATTTTCAATTCAAAATTGTTGTAACGTTTTGTTTTCCTTTCCCTACTAATGCTTTGAATACTTTTGCATACATATGCAAACTCTTACAGATACCATTTTTGGGAGTATTGTTAAGAAGTATGTGCATATCTTTATATGATTTTTAATAATCAGTATATTTAACTCTAACTTAGACTACTTTTTAAAATCATAAAGTGGTATAATTCTAACTAGAACATCTGTATTGATTTTATTAAAGTTATTTTATTCTAGTGTTCATATCCTACTATAATTTAGTGTACTTCATTGTGATATGTGCTACAACTTGTGATGCCACAGACTGTTCTTAGTTTTAAGGTAAAATTTATATCCATAACAGTTGTTTCCAAGTCCCTTCTAACAGAAAATTTAAACTAACATAGTTCTTAAGTATTTAAGACCAGAATGCACATATTTGGGTTACTCTGATTTTAATTCTATTTAAGGATACAACTTGGCCAAATTAAGAAGTTTATGTAAGCACTCGGTTTTCATCTGACAAAATAAGTAAAAAATATGGTTTAAAATAGAATCATATCACAAGCAACTATGTAAAGTGCAGATTTTGAAAAAAAATATTACATTTCTTATTCAGTTCTATGATTCAAACTAAGTGGATTTTATTTATTTTATATTATAGTCTTTGTATGCAATGTTAGTTCCCACCTAAAATTTTTGTATGAAAATATTTGTTCTATACTCAGGAGATGTATGTCTAGCTTTATTTCATATTGACATTGTTATTCATTCCATTTCAGCTCTAATATGTTTCCCATAGATAACTGATGCATGTGTGCAATATTATGCCCCAAATTGCATATATAATTGTATTCTAATTTAAAAGTAGGCAAGTGTTGATACATATGACTATTTCAAAATCAGAAGCTAAATTGAGATTATGCAGGGTTGCTCATGCTAAAATTCATTTTCAATTATTTTTAATTCCACAAATACATTATTGCAATTTAATTTAGCTTTTTAATAGCTACTACTTAAAACTGGTTCATACAAATCTACTTATCTATTTTTTAGTTACTGAAATAACAACAAATTTAAAGTGATTAATAGATAAAACAAGCCAAAATGCCAGCTTAAGTAAAGGATTCCAAGTCATTAGAATTCAGTCTTCCATTTGTCTGAGAAAAATTGACATCTAAGCTTTTTATATCCTTCAGAATGAGAATGCATGAAAGAAAAAAATTGCAAACCAATGAAGCTTCAGCAATGTTAAAATTTTTATTCAGGAATTAAATTACATGCATTATTTAGCTCAAAGATAATAAATTAAGACAACATGATCTAAAAAAGTATTAATAATCTGAGTCACATTCTATATAGTGTTTACTTAACACTTAATATAACTCTCTGTATTACATTAATCAACATATACCTTTCCTAGTGGACATCTTCTCAGTTGTCAGATTTTCCTCCAGCCTCTTTCCTGAGGATTGCACCTCTCCACAGCTGCTGAGGAAAGTGATTCTAGCAAGCTTAATGGTACCATGTGCCCTTTGAGTTCGTTTGCTTTGAATAAAATAACCATTGACTCCGTGCATTCTTCAAAGGCACAACCAAAGAAGTTTCACAAAAAAGAGGAATATTTTTCTCAAATGCAAACAAAAGAAAAAAAGGACAAAAAAGTGTGGGGGGGGGGGGGCGGACAAGGAAGAGAATTAAAAGTGAAATTAACTAGTATGAAAGAATAAGGGTTTCTACATAATACCTATGTATTCAATAGGCAGAAAATTACATATTAGTACAATTTCTTGCCTAGGTTATTAATGATTCTATGAATGGAAGTGTTGAAGAGAAAGTTCTATGGATTAGGTGAGAGGTGTCATTTCCATTGAGTCAGAATGATTAGTTCTCACTGAGTGGGATGAACCAAATATAAGAAGTTATTTTCTCAAACCACTTTTCCCCTCATGTAATTGGCTCTAAACAAGTCATTTTAATGCAAACAAGTTTGACTCAAATTCTTAGTAATGAAAAACTTTATTTTTGCTCTTCTTAAATATCATTTGAAATTCTTGGCATGCACTTGTCAGTTCAAGAATTTATAAAGTAATCTATAATAATCAAAGTGTAATATCCTAATTAGACTGGACAGCCAAATGACCTTCTGAACATCATTCCAGACAAAGCTGCAGCAGCAGGTACCGAGGCAGATGTGGTTTGGAGTGATTAGGCAGGCGAGTGAGCAGTTAGGGGCAATCAGACAGGCATGCAGAATGGTTAGGGGCAATCAGGCAGGCAGGCAGGCAAGCAGTTAGGAGCAAGCAGTCCCAGATTGTAAGAGAGATGTCCCCCGAGGGGTCTCTGATTGCAAGTGGGTGCAGGCCGGGCATGAATTTCATGCATTGGGCCTCTAGTTGGATATAAAAAGCAAAAGAAAATTTTACAACAAATATTTTATTTTTTTCTGCTTGCAGAGATCTGAGCATTATAGGAGCCAGTGAAATTTTATATAATTAAGTAATCGATGTAACACTATCCCACAAATAGAGGGTGAGCCAATCAATATAAATGAAAAGTTTCTCATGTTTTCTGGTTGCAACTGAGATTCATTTCTCAACTCCATTCTTGCCAGTAAATTCTCTTCACAGCTTCATATTCTGAGACAGAGGCACTTTCCTTTTATAGAACGGGCAAAATACAGCCCCTCTGTTGTTATTAAAGATCCTCTGTTCATTATCCAAAAATTTAGTTTTTTCCTTTAGTACTTTTATACAATTTACACATAATTTACTATTTATGGACTACATAATAGTAAATCTGGTAGATGAGATTGCTCTCAAATTAAGACACTTGTACATTTAAGTTCTTAAAGTGCCAAAGACTGTGTGAATTCAAAAGATAAATGTTGCTTATGTTACTTGAATGTTAGTTTCAACAGTATCAACATTATTTTTGCAGTATCAACGTTATTTTTGCATTAAAATGCAAGAATATTATTTAATAAAAACAATAAAATGAGAATTATGGTAAAAGAATGGAATTTACATATATATTGACCTTCTAGCAGAATATCTTAGATATTTTCCCAAGCTTTTAGCACATCATATTAACAACCACACATAACCATACCATACACCATGCAACAACCATACCACAGCCATACACACACCATACAAATGCCAGCATAGCTTCCATTACAAATTGTATCAAACTTGTTATTTCACAATAATAAAATTAGCCAAATTATTAGGGAAACTCTCTCACAAGCATCATATCTATAAAGGAAGCTCAGCTTGTAACAAAGTCTAAGCCATTTGCAAGCCCTACCTAATTTATGGGTAAAGGAAGGATCAAGAAGGGGGTGCAAAGATTCAATTTCCTGCCACATATCAAACAAGAAGGAGCCAAGAAGCTAACAAAATGTAACGACTTGATAAAGTCATTGAAAAATAAGACACGATTGAAATGAAACAAATTTGAAGTATCTGTTAAAAAAGTCAGAATATATCTACACTAATAAAGAGTAATATGTTAATTGGTGTCACTCTGCTGCACTCCAAGCCATGCCTACCAGCCAATCAGAGTGACTATATGCAAATTAACCCAACCAAGATGGCGGTTGGCAGCCATGTAGCTAGAGCAAGCAGTAGCTTGGTTGCCCTGGCGATGGAGGAAGCCAAGCTTCCTGACTGCACTGGCCAGCTGTGGCCTCCATTCAAGGCAATGAAGTTTCAACTATAGAAGGTAAATAAATCCCAGATACCTGCTTCCAGCCAGCCTC
>PVJC01051009.1:0-11601 GCA_004026665.1 Murina feae | reverse complement strand
AAAGTGTTGGTTGTTACTGAGGAATCAGTCTCCTTCTTATCCAGTGGTTCTTTTTTCTGTAGTGGATCAGCTCGTATGTATTCTAGGCTTTGCAGGTCATGCAGTATCTGTCACAACTACTCAACTCTGTAGCACAAGAGCAGCTATAGACCATAAGCCTGTAGACTCTTTGTGAATCCTGCCCTAGGGTATCAGAGACCTTCCTTGGAACTCTGCTCCTGGCAAGCAAAAGGGAGAGATGATTATATGGAAGATTATTATAAACCATACCTAGAAGTGGTAATGTTTGCCTACATCTCATTGTCATAACTCAATAACCTGGCCTCACCAACTTCAGGGGAGGCAGGCTGGGAAATATAGTCTGTATGTCCAGAAGGAAAAGAAACCTAGGTTTGGTGAATTCATAGTGCCGGTCCTTCTATTCACCAAGGATCTGTTAACTTTGTCCCATATATAGAATACACTCAACCTTCTCTCAAAGGAGCAGTTCAAAATCCCAACCAGTCCTGGCATCTGGTTGAAGGTCCAGGATCTTCTGATGATGCGAGCTTTTTCTCTACCAGGTCTAGATGTAATTCTTCATGTTTGTAAAAAGACAGATTATTTGTCCCTGTCCCTATCCCCTCCCTAACAAACAATTATGAGTTAGGGATGGTACACCTGCAATAGATACTCCTATTTGGAAAGGATAAGAAGACACAAAGCAGGGGCTGGTCCGTGCAGTTATAAAACACCACCGTACAAACCTTCTGAGAGCTCTCTACGCTGTTTGATTACATCCTGACTTGGCGTTTTGTTGAGAGTTCCATTGTCCATTGTTTTACCTGGCTTCTATCTCTACCCATTTTTTCATCATCTCCTTTGGCCACATCTGAAGTGGGCACTGGGGACCATGCTCTCCTTAGGGTCTTCCCAGTTTTGTAGATTGCTTTCTGTTTGACCAACTTTTGGGCTCAAAAGTTGTTTTACATTTCAAAGATATTTTAAAGATGGTCATGATACCTATGACAGCAAAATTTCTTTCAAAAGTTAATAAACTTCTAGCTAGTTCCTCATACCACTAACTTTATTTTTTGTCTCCTCACTATAATCCATTCTCCCTCAATGTAAAGGCCTCTACCCCATGTCCATCTAATAGAACTCACGGGAAGGCCACATTCCTAATGTGATCTTTGTCACAGGGCTGAGTTTTGGGTTACCTGGGGGGGTATCCCTGGCTTTAATACTCAAAGACGTATCTCTTACTACTTGGGAATCTAAATGGCATCATCTATTCTAATATTTCAACAATTACAGATTTCCTGACTTTTAATTCCCTTTCATTTCAGCTTGAAAGCTGCCATTCTTTCCTAAACTCATTTCTTTCCTATAAAACATTACCAAAGACACCTAATAGTAGTCGACACACACTAGTACTCAAATTCCCACCACTTCCCCCAGAGCTTGATTCAGTAAACACGACAATTTTTCAAAGTCTGTGATACTGCATTTTATAGCAAAGTATCCATTATTCCAGCTACTACTATTAGTTTTCTTACCATTCACCACCTTATTTTAGGTGTCTGATATGGCAGCACCCCGCTTCAAGGAACCAGTTTCTGAATGAACTTTTAGGTGGTTCAAAATAACAAAATATTTTTACCTGAAATTGTCCAACACAAGCATCCCTGTCTGGCATGCTCAGTGGTTAGCATGTTGGACCTAGGGGGTCCCAAGTTTGATTCCTGGGCAAGGACACATTGTACCTGGGTTGCAGGTTCAATCCTGGGCATCAGGGGGAGCACATGTGGGAGGCCACCAATCGATATGTCTCTCTCACGTTGATTTTCTCCTCTCTCTCACTCTCTCTCTCTTCTCCCTTTCACTCTTTCTAAAAGTCAGTGAGAAAAATATCCTTAGGTGTGGACAAAAACGAAAACAACAAAAAGAGCCCCAGTGTCTCTGATTGGATGGATCTCCCTCCCAGGTGGCTTTCTTGCACTTGGCAGCTCCAATTGGAACCCAGTCTTGCTTCCGATTTAGTGGCTTTGCCATCCTCCAGGGGCCTGGAGTTCATGAGGTCTCTGCATCCAGCCACTAGAGCCATGACAGACCCATGTTTCATTGGCCAGCAAAGAACACTTTGCTGTGGCTCCACCCAACAGCAAAGGAGAATGGGAAAGAGATCCTAGCTGGATGCCCAAGAGGAAAACAAAAATGATGTTGGTGAAGGAACAGCACTCGCTGTAAACAATGGTTAATGTTCTACAATTTTCCTGAGTGTAGGCAGTCACGGGTTCACCAGGCCGAGAGGACAGCGAGTTCTCTCTTTCCCTCTCACAGCTTCTATGTTCTGGTCATGAAAGAAAAGAAATAAGCCGAGTGTTGCAGCGACAAGCAGAAGTTGTAAGCGACACAGTGAGGTAGAGAGAGCAAACGGGGAAAGCCTGTGAATTACAGGCCTCTCAACTGACAGCTAAAACTGCAGACAGCTGTAAAAAGGTGAACCCTGTGTTAAATGGCTTCAATCTGTGAACACTGTCCAGGGATCTTAACACCATGAGCTGAAAAATAATTGAGACTTTTCCCTCTGGATAAAGAAAGCTAAAAAACTAGATGTAGCTGTGATTTCATAGAGTTTAATATGAGAGGGATAGTTATCTATAGCTAGACTATATTTCTATATTTCTGAATCATATTTTTTATTGTATACTTTTGCTTTTTCATTTTACATGTTAAGGCTAATTATGTTTACTCTTGGAAAGTATAACTGATTAAATTATAAACTTCCTTACTCTTTTACTTGACGGCATTTATTAACTAACTCATCCATTCAATATTATTCAATTATTCATTATTCAATAAATGTTTATCAAAGTCCAACTAAATGCTAGGCACTGTCCTAGGTACCATTAAAAAACAAACTGGTCCCAGCCCTCATGGAACTTACAGTCTACTGAGTAAGGTACACATTAAATAAAAACTCTGGGACCAACAATTAGTGGTTTTAGTATATTACATGGTTACAAAGTGTGAAGGTAAGATTATAATAGTATCTGATTAGGAAAGAGAACACAGGAAGTTTTCAGATGTATCATACAAAAGGCTGACCCTTCCTGAGGGATTAAGGACACCCTCCTTGATAAAATCACATTTCATCCTATATAATAAAAACTTAATATGCTAAGTGTCTGGTCGTCCGTTTAACCAATCAAAGCATAATATGCTAATGATATGCTAAGGTCACTCAACCACTCGCTATGCCGTACACTGACCACCAGGGGGCAGATGCTCTGACCAGTAGGTTAGCTTGCTGCTGGGGTCTGGCCAATTGGGACTGAGTGAGACAGGCCAGACTCACCCTAGAGCCCTCCCACAGTCCTTCCCTGGCTGGACAACCTCCTGCATCCCTTCCTGGCCTGATTGTACACCAGTGGGGCCCTTCAGCCTGGCCTGCGCCCTCTCAAAATCCAGAACCCCTCGAGGGATGTGGGATGGTTTTGGCTCAATCCTGCAGGCCAGGCCGAGGGATCCCACTGGTGCATGAATTCATGCACCAGGCCCCTAGTTTCTAAATAAAATATTATGTATTTAAGAGTTACAGAAAGATATTTAGTGAAAAATGTTTTCCTGCCTGCCATCTTTGTCCCTGACTCCTACACTCTCTGCATGAAAGTAATTAGTTTTCCTAGTTCCGTGTATGTACTGTTCCATTTCTTGCTTTTATTCCAGAGATTGTTCTATGACAGAGTTTTCTCACTCTTCTGTAAAGGCTGCGTGGTACCCCCATTGTATGGATTACCACAACTTTTAATTAGCTTGGGTATTAGTTTCCTATTGGTACTGTAGCAAATTTCCACACATTTAGTAGCTGAAAACAACAGATTTATTTTTATTTTTTAAATACATTTTATTGATTTTTCACAGAGAGGAAAGGAGAGGGATAGAGAGCTAGAAACATCAGTGAGAGAGAAACATCGATCAGCTGCCTCCTGCACACTCCCCACTGGGGATGTGCCCACAACCAAGGTACATGCCCTTGACTGGAATCGAACCTGGGACTCTTCAGTCCGAAGGCCGGTGCTCTAACCACTGAGCCAATCCAGTTAGGGCACAACAGACTTATTATAGTACAGTTTGGGAGGTCAGAAGTCTGACATAGGCCTCGCTAGGCTAAAATCAAGGTATCATAAGGGCTTTGTTCTTTTCTGGAGGCTCTAGAGGGAAATCACTTTGCTTATTTCTTTCACCTTCCAGGAGCTGCCTGTATCCTTTGGCTCACACCCCCTTCCATCTGCAAAGCCAGCAATAGAGTCTCTCCTGCTCTCGTTCTAAACCTGACTCTCCTATAGCCCCTTTCCACTTTTAAGGACGCTTGTATGCCATGGGGCCACCTGGATAAGCCAGGGTACTCTCTCCATCTCAAATCAGCTAATTAACAACTTTAATTCCATCTGCAACCTGAATTCCCTTTTGCCATCTAACATATTCAAGGACTCTGGGTATTAGGGTATGCCTAGATCTGTGGACATCTTGGTGGGACATGAGGGGCATTATTCTGCCAATTATAGGCCCTATTGATTGACACATTATTTCTAATTTTTTTTATTTTAAAAAACAGTGACAGAATAAGTATATTGTTATAAATACGTCATGTTTGCATACGAAAGTTCTGGGTCAAAGATAGCTATCGCCAGGCATCGCTTCATATAGTAACAAACAGCCATTTGTGTTTTCTTCCCTGAGACTATCTGTTCATACCCTTCATACAACTGTCAACTTTTTTAAAATGTATTTTCATTGTCTTTATGACTATTAGAAGTACTTTTCATAGTGAGGAAATAATTCCTTTATCTATAATAAATATTGTAAATATTTCCCCCCAGTAAATTGTTGACCTTTTCACATGTTTTATTGACTTTTGCTATGTAGACATTTTGAAAATATATTTATGAAGTTGAAATGATCAATCTTGTTTAAGTTCTTCTGGATTTAGCCCTACTTCCCCGCTTTGAGATTTGTTTTTTACATGTTTTTGTTTTCTCTTCTAGAACACTGTGATCTTTGATTCATCTGGACCTTATTCTGGTTTCAAAACCTTTTCTTTCCCTTACTCTGGAATGGCTTCAATGGCATTGAAACCATCATGACCTGGTGTTTCTACCCCTGTTGGTTCCTTCCAATTTCTCCTTATACTTCCTGTACTTTTCATTTGAGGAATATGAGTGTTGCACTCGTTATTATAATTTGTTTTTGCTTCCATTTTTTTCTGGTGCTAAATTTCAAACCACTGTTTTCTTTGTGTTGGCACTTCATCAATATGACTCCTTGACTATCCTGCTGTTTTCAACATTTCTAAATCATCTGGTTTTAGATGTGTTTCATGTTGTAATAGTGAGCCAATATTTATTGAACTTTTACTGTGTGATCATTCTGAATGCTTTATATATATTAACTTGCTAAATCTTCTCAATGATTCACTGAGTTAACTTTAATTAACATCCCCATTTAATCAAGGAGGAAACTGAGGCACTGAGAAATGAAGCAAGTTACTCAAAATGACATAGTAACTTGCATAAATCTAAGCAACTTGGCTCTACAACTATTAATAAACTCTCCTTTATATTGCTTTGTATCCAGAGTGCAGTTGAGGTTAGTGTATGTTTTTAATTCAATCATATTTTTAAAAAGGAGATATTTTAGCCCATTTTTACTTTCTGCTATGACAGATAAAATTTGGTTTTGCTTTTGCCATTTTTTGGTACTTCCTGTTTCATTGCTTAAAATTTTTTTTCATTATTTCCTCTTCTTGTATGTGCATGTGTGTGTAATAATTCTGATTACTTGGAAGGTTTATGTGTTTGCTTTAGTGGTTTTTATGTACTACTAATTTGGGCAAAAATGTATATATTTATATATGGATTTAATTAATACATATTAACATATATTTTGTATTTCTCTACATGTATTTACCGGTTTCCTAATCTAGCAGAAGCAGGTCATTTCACTAAAAGTAAATTTGTCCGAAGCTAATTCCTGTGCCAATTCACCAAAAGTCAATTTGCTCTAAGGCCAATCTGCAGAACAACTTTTAGGAAATTGGCCTGCATCCACTGTAAGTAATACCAAAATTAGCATATTTGCTATCTCTCCTTCCTTACCTCTTACTACTAAAGAAAAAAATCACTTGTGACACTTGATAAAGCCCAGTCAGCCTGACTGGATTCAGAGGGACCATTACAATTGATTTTGTAGTAGGGGAGAGAGCTGGAGCTCAACTCTGAATACAATGAGAAAAAGTGGGATGTGTGAGTGAAGTAGGGAGTGGAAGAGCAGGTACTGGTGGAAAGAGTGGTCCGTGGAAAAGCCACATGATGCAGCCTGAGAAGGAACAGAGAAGGAAAAGCTTCAAACAGAGACTGTGTTGAAGAGCAGTTTGGCTAAAGAAACGGGTTCTCCGAGTTCTTGAGCACGTGTATAATGATCGTCCTCAGATGTCGCTATGTTGCCCAAGCCATCCTCAGTCGAGGAAATTTTGGAGGAGTCCTCACTGTGAATATTGGATTTGCAATGGCGATCGTCATGGCCATGTGTGTGACGGGGGTCTCTCTGGTGGTTACATCAACCCTGCTGTGTCTTTTGCAATGTGTCTTTTTGGATGGGTGAAATGGTTCAAATTTCCTTTTTATGTGGGAGCCCAGTTCCTGGGAGCCTTTGTAGGGTCTGCAATCCTCTTAGATTTTTATTTTGATGGACTATGTCCTTTGCTGTTGGAAAACTGCTCATCATGGGAGAAAATGCAACAGCACACATTTTTGCAACATACCCAGCTCTGTATGTCTCTGGCAAATGCATCTGCAGACCAAGTAATGCCCACCATGTTCCTCCTCATGATAGTCTTCACCATATTTTACTCCAAAAACGGGGGCAGGGGGGTCCCCAAAGGCCTAGAGCCCATTGCCATTGGCCTCCTGATTATTTTCCTTTCTTCCTCTTTGGGATTGAACTGTGGCTGTGCCATGAATCCAGTGCAAGACCGGAGTTCCAGACTTTTCACTACTTTGGCAGAATGAGCATTTGTTGTCTTCAGAGTTGGAAATAACGCCTGGTGGATCCTGTTGTAGCCCTATGTTGGTGCTGCCAATGGAGGCCTCATTATGTTCTTCTCATTGAAATCCACCACTCAGACCCGAATCCAGACTTCAAGGCAGAACCACCAGAAGACAAACTAGAGAAACATGAACTTAGTGTGGCAATGTAGCGGCATGCTCAGTTCTAGGTTTACAATGGACTGCGCTAATGTTCTCTTCAGGAAAGATACCATCTAGCTTCTTATGTTTTCCTAAGACGGGTGGATCTGCCCAATGTTCTCTGCTGGCCATCTGGGTCACCTGAGTGGAAAAGCATCTGAATGAAGTTTTGAAAACAGTGACCTCTTCTCTACCAGCTCCCACTGCCCTCAGAGTAGTATGGATTGTCTGCTGAAGCAGACTTCTCTCCATCCTGTTTATTTCAATTTTTCATATGAATTTTGATTGCTGAGTGAGCACTAATACCTTGAAACTTTGATCTTGGGGCAGAGGAGAAAGAAAAAGTAGGAATTGATAGCCAAGGAATAGGGCAAAGGGTCAGTGGATGGAAAATTGCTAAGAGGAAAGATTAAGGTTAAGGGGATTCTTGCTAGACCAACTCAACAGGATTCTTGCTGAAGGTAGGCCAGAGTGATAAGATACCAAGCACAGGGTATGAAGAATTTGATCAGATATCAGGGTGTAAAATTTTCCCAAAACTGACCCAACAGGATTCTTGCTGAAACTAAATGGGCCACAGAGTCTAAAATCAGGGACTAGTCAGAAAGAGGAGCCTGATTCAAGTTTGGTCAAAGGAGAAAGTGATTGTGTTATTTTTCTTAGTGTTTCTTGTTACACCTTGAAGTAAATTATACCTGCATTACTTGATTTATCTTTACCTTTTTACCCCTGGTCATAGAAGATGGGAAAATCTGCATATTTATTTTCATTGTATTGCCCCCTTTCCTCCAACTTTTTAGTTAATTCATTTATACTTTGTCATGATTGATAACACTTATAGTCTGCTCTAAACTTTTATCCTCTCAATTTGCTTTAGTTTTACCAATTAGGTGAATTGAATGTTCTCTGTCAATCTGTTTACTGTAGTGTTTTCACTTGTCATTTGATTGGCTGAAGTTTGACCTCTTCAAGAGAATCATGGGATCTTTATTCCTTGAGTCTTTATATATGTTCAAAAATACCTACTGAGAAAACGGTCAAGAATCATGATTTCACTCATATGTGTCATATAAAACAGAAATCAAGAAAATGAACAAACAAAGGAAACACACAAAGAACTTCACTGACACAGACAACAACAGTATGGTGGTTGTCAGAGGGAACAGGGGGTTAGGAGGAAAGGTTGAAAAGGGTAAATATATGGTGATAAAAGGAGACTAAACTTTGGATGATGAGCACACAGTGCAATATAAAGATGATGTATAATAGAATTGTATACTTGGAACTTATATAATCTTATTAACCAATGTCACCCCAATAAACTTAATAAAAAATATTTGTTGCCTTTATACTTGAAAGACAGTTTAACTGGGAATAAAATTTTAGATTGTAATTTCTTAAATATTTGATAAGCACTGCCCTATTTCCCTCTAGTACTAAATGTTGACATGGAGAGGTTTGAAGTCATCAGTTGACTTCTTCTTGTAGGTGACATATTTTGACTAAGTATTCAAACTATTCACTTTTTTCAAAGAGTAATTTTTATCTGCCCCGTCTAATCCTAATTCCCATTACCTCCCTCAGATATTTTATATGTATTTCTGTATTAATAAGTGATGCTATTTCATAATTTTTCAGATCTAGATATTATGCATTGATTTACTACAATGAAAGGTTTAGTTGTTTTACAACCCAACTCCAACCCACATCATCCACATGTACAAATGAGTTACAACTATTCACTTCCCCTCCTTTCTTCTTCCTCGCTATTTGGAGTCAAATCAATATTCAGTGGTCATAGTATGACTCTGTAACTATTTCGCAGCTGAGCTATGTAGTATACAATGATTATATTTTCTTTTTTAAACAAATTGTTTTGTGTTTTCCTCTGTTTGATTTTCTGGAGTTAAAATTTGCTTCCTTTTTGTATAAATTTTTTATGTAACAGTTTCAAACGCTTCCCAAAAATGAAAACCTCATTAAAATATATTTAACATATCAAGTGTTCTATACACATATTCTTCTTGAAAATGTCTCCTATATTCCTGTGTCTTTCTGCTCCAGCCTGGACTGTGTGCATCCTGGGCTCTGGTCAGCAATCAGTCTAGGACTTCCTCATCCATCCTGGGAATTTCATTCCTGTCTGGAGCTCTTATTACCTGCACTGTTCCTTGCTGATGTCCTCATTCTGTCAGGTTACAGCTCCTGTTAGCCTTCGAAGAAGGTATGCTTGGGAGGAAAACTGTTGAGACCTTATATTCTCAAACTATCTTTATTTTACCTTCACAGTTTGTCATTTGGCTGGATATGGAATTCTAAAAGGGAAATAATTACACCAAAAGTGTAAAGAAATTGCTTCATTGTCTTCTAGTGCTAAAGTAAATGTAAAGTCTTACCAGTTTGGTCCTCAAACATTTGTGTGTTCTCTCTGGACACTTTGGAAACTCTTCTTTATCCTGATGTTCTGAAAATTTGCAACAATTTACCTCAGAGGTGGTCATTTTTCCTTTAATGTGCAGACACTTACAAGGCCCCTTCAATCTGAAAAACCATGTGCTTCGATAATGAGAAAAAAAGGTTTTGAGTTATTTAATAATTTCCTCTCTTCCATGTTCTCTTTTCTTATTTACATCATCAAATATTTGGATGTGACTACCTAACAATCTTTTCATTTTCTTTCCCATGTTTTTTTTTTTTTCCTCCTTTTGAGAAAATTTTCTTCAATATTCTTCTTTTGGAAATGTTAATTTCTGCTATCTGATAATTAATTTGAAGGACTTCTTTGTTGTTCTCTGAATGTTCCCCTACACACACACACACACACACACACACACACACACACACACATTCTTTCCTCATGGATGTAACATACCCTCCTAGTTCACTGAATTATTAAGTCTAAAAGTTTTTTCCTGCTCCTCTCATTTTTTTATTAATATGGTTGTTTTAGCTTGTTTCTTTCCTGTCTTAAGTATTAGAGACTTTCTTCAAATGTGTAATGATCTTTTGCGTTCCTTTCAGATTCCAGAGTGAGGGGCTGAAAGTGGAGTGGAACTTGATATGCAGTGATGGGGCTTGGAAATTAATGAGCTTCACTGGGGAATAATTTTAGAAGAGAGTTGGTTCTTTCTTTGGGGGCTTTCATAAAGTCACTTTCACCTGAAAGAAATCCCCAGCTGTGAGTTGGGGTTGGGCAAGAATTAAGCATGGTTGCTAGAATTCTGGGACCTGAGAAGAGAAAGTTGGAGGGTCCAACTCACCTCTCAGGAAACAGACTTGTCACCCTTACCCTCAAGGCATTCCTGATGACCCCAAGTCCAGGGACACTCAGTCTGCCTGGTTCCGGTTTTCCCAGCAGGTGGTCTCCAGTCTTCTGCTGAGGCTCAGAGAGGAAGTCTCAGGGCTATCTGGCATAAGGGAGGGGAAGAGGGATTTAACTGTTCTTTTTAAACGTTTGGGATCCTTTTTCCTGTTTTCAGTCTACCCTGCAGTTCTGTCTTCAAAGTTACCTGTTGCCTTCAATATCTGAGTTTCCATGAGAGCAATTCTCTTGTTCCTTGTGCGCTTTATACACATACTGGCCCGTGTTTCAGCTTTCTCTGGTCTGCTAGGTCAATCATCATCTGGTTTTCCAGTTCCAACATGTTGTTGACATGAATCACCTTTTCCTCCCATTCTCTTTTGTTTTGGGGGTTTTGCCTTTTCAGAATTTACCATCCTTCTGGTGAAGTTTTGAGTGAAAGCACAGATAAATGGGCAATTCCATCCATGACATGGAGATGCGCTTCTCAGCTGTCCTATTGCAGGGAGTATAACTGACTGAAGGCCCCAGCTGCTCTCTGAAGTCCAATACAGTCTGAGGAGGCCATGCTTCCCTGCTAGCTGCTCCCAGTCAATGACAGAGTGTGGCAAGGATACTGAGGCATTCTCATTCCATGGAGATTCGAGGCTCCTCGAATACACAGTGTTGGCTTGCCAAAACTTTCTTAGACGTGCATTACAGTCTAAGGCCTGACTTACACCTCTCTTCCCCTCCCCACTCCCTCCCTTTCTCTTCACAGGGATCGCAACTAAGGGTGGTCACAAGGCTCATCCAGCCCCCTCTGGCTTCCTCCTCTTTTTCTCTCACAGGTGTCCCCCAACCTATCCATCTAATCTCTGGCACATTGAATCCTGTGTTGGCATCTGCTTCTCTCTCCCCCCCCCCCCCCCCCCCCCCCCGCAACCTCTCTCTCTCTCTTCCTTTTTTATTTTTTGTTCATCCTCACCCAAGGGCATTTTTCCCATTGATTTTTAGAGGAGAGAGAGAGAGAGAGAGAGAGAGAGAGAGAGAGAGAGAGAGGCCAATGAGATAGGAAAACATCAATGGGCC
>PVJC01051008.1:0-11613 GCA_004026665.1 Murina feae | reverse complement strand
AGGGACCCCACCCATGCACGAATTCATGCACTGGGCCTCTAGCTTGAACATACTTGTGTTTACAGGCTTTCCAAAAATATATGTTGAACTGTTTATGACGAATTTCTAGAAGTCCTGAGTCAGCATTTATGAATATGTTTCATGACTCTTAAGACACAATATTAATGTGCTTCCAAGGAGAGTACCAATTTCCACTTCCACTGGCAGTGTTCAACTTGATGTTAATAAATTTATTTGTTTGTTTGTTCATTTGTTTGTTTGTTTGTTTGTTTTGTTGATCCTTACCTGAGGATATTTTTCCATTGATTTTTAGACAGAGCAGGGGGCAGGGGAAGAGACAGAAGCATTGCTGTGAGAAAGACACATCGATTAATTGTCTCCCACATGAACCCTGACCAGGGCCAGACATCCAGCCGGCAACCAAGGTACATGCCCTTGACTAGAACTGAACCCAGGACCCTTTAGTCTGCAGGCCGACACTCTATCCACTGAGCCAAACTAGCTAGAGCAAAATGGATAATTTTGGAAGATAAACCGTGCAGACATATTAGTAAACTTCTAATTTTGTAGATGAGGTGCACAGAATGAACTGGCTGGCCGACGGTCATAAAAATAACAGGTAATGAGGTTTGGTGGAGCAGGGAAGGGAAGGGGAGAGAAAGGGAGCTCATATAAGAGAACGATGACTGTGCATTTTCATATGCGTTAAAGACTAAACCTTGTCAAACAGAATGTGACAGCATCACTGTGTCAAAAAGCACAAAGAAATTTTTTAAAAAATTAAACACTGAGAAAGGAAAGTAAATTATTGGGCTAGGAAAGGAGGTGGTCTCTCCTTCGATCCTCCTTAAGTTCTGAGAACTGGCTGTTACCCAGACTCACAGATAGACTTTTAAACATTTACAAGCACACAAACACTATAAGCTCCCTAGTTCTACCCCAGATAACAGTCACCAGCAGTAAAAGGGGAAAAGTCAACATTCTTTATGACTCTGACCACCTATAAATTATTACTAGTCTCAGGTTGTGAACTGTTTTTAAAAGCTATTCATTTAATAGCGCATTCAATGAAATGTTTTCCTTTCGTGAATTCTGGTGTATGACTTCACCCAGCATAAGAATAAAAAAGCAAATTGGACCAATTAAATCTAAGAGCAGTTATCCAGGGTCAATTTCTCCTACAAGGACGATGCTTTGGATATGTTCAGACACTCATGTCTCTCTGGGCAAGTCGAAATAAACTGTATTTCGCTTTAAGGATTCCAGGAACAGAGAGAAGGTCAGTGTTCCTGGAAAGATAGGAAATGAAAGCAAACCTCTCTGCGATGATGTGGATCTGGATAAACAGGAAGCTCCAATTACCTGCCACATGGTTTTCCTCTCTCTCTCTCTCTCTCTCTCTCTCTCTCTCTCCTCTTTCCACCACCTCCATTTTCATGGTCTGCTGATTGCTGTCCCCGTGTTTGTGGCTCATGGCTCATGTCAAACTTTCCTTTAACTTTCACAAGCCTTAGCGTTTCCTCTTTGAAGTGCCTTTTCTCTCTTGCTTAAATTGTCACTGTGTTGTGTTTGTCACACTCTGCTGGGTGCTGAGAAAACCTCAGATTTGGGAGGCGGTTGCGGGGGGTGGGGAGAAGGGGGACAGTTGCTGGGTGGGAAGAATGCCAGATTAAATTACAACCGTGGGAAGGATGAACCAGTGAGCAAATACTGAAAAGCGTTTCTCATAAAATGCCCACTTTACGACAGATGCGTGGGGGGGGCGAGGGACTGTTTTGTGGAGGACATAAAAGCAGCAGTATCTCTGGTTTGTTTTTCTTCATCGGTGTGCCTTGAATCTTAGGCTTCTTAGAGAAATAATTAGCACAAATGGAAACTTCCATGGACCCTCAGTTTCCTAGAGAAGTGGTACCTTAGAAAGTCAACTGGCTGTTGGAGAGATAATTCGGGATCCCAGGTGCTACAAACCAGAGAGAAAGGATTTCCAGGAAGTAGTTCAGGTGCATGATGGTGGAGTCAGGACACCAGGCCAGTTTCCAGGGATGGCAGCCCCCAAGCCCAACTCCCCTTCATTCGCCTTGAATTCCACACTCTATCACTTCTGTATGTTATCTTACAACATCCATTCAACAAATGTTCATTTCTCCTCTGAGCTTTTGCCACCCACGTCACAAGGAACATTTTCCAACTGCTATCAGTTGTCCAAGAGAGAAAACATCTTTCAAGAGTCCTTGTCGGATGCAGCAGGAGCATTGCCGGAGCACTGGGGCTCTGAGTTGCTGTAAGTCTCTATATTCTTCTAGATTCTTCCCAACTACACCAGAGTGGGTTCCTTCTCGAACCTTATCGCTACACTAACTGTTGGGAACTTAGTCCAAGTTCCTCCTTTATCTTCCGTTCACTAGAGACAGGGGCTGGGTCCGAGCCCCTCCTTGGATGCTGGGTCTTAGACGGAGAAGCCATGAGAAGTAGTGGGTGGATAAGAATGAGTCTTTATTGCAGAAGCCAGTGGCCATATAGCCGTCAGACAAAACAGTTCTTCACAGCCAAATCCACACCCACAGCCGGACACAGGCTGGTCAACAAAGACATCTTTCCCACAAAGCAGTGGCACCCTGAATAGCCTCCATACCTACAGCTATTATCTGAGCAGCCGCAGCTGCCTCTAAACTCACCACCTCACATCACAGTGGTCTCTGAGGTCTCTGGCTCAGCAGCTTCTCCTGCCTCCCCTGCCCAGCACACAGGCTGCTCTCTGGAGCCTCACACAGTAACTGCCTCTGAGCTTCTCTCTCAGCACACTGGCTGGTTAACATGGTAGCGACAGCTGAGTTTCTATGAGGTCTCAGCCTTACATTGGAGCAGTGCCAGCTCTCAGCTCGGGCTCTTCTCTCCTCTCTTGCTCATGAGCTGGTCAGTACCAGGTAGTCTACTCCTTAGACAAAGAAGGCTAGTTACCCGCCATGACATCAGTCATTTTGGCTACAGAAGGGCGCCCCATACGGTGAGATCACTGCGGCCTTGCAGCTGTGTTCAGAGTGGCCTTGGCCATTCAGCATATGACCAACAAGGCCTCCGCACTCTCACTGGCCTTGGCTATCCCGGGACTCTGGTGCGGGCCATGGTCCTTTACCTTCTTCACAAGGTGGACTTTGCACTTCTGCTTCCTCAAGATGAAAAGCCTGCCCGAGCAGTGATGCTGACATCAGAAGGGAGTTTTCCTGTGTTCTGTTCCCTCCCCGTGGCTCCCATTCATTTTCACCGCCTGCGGAGGGTTCCTGCCCACAGGAGAAGCCCAGGCAGAAGGCTGTGCCTTAGGTGCTGTCCCTGTGGCTGATTCGTGGTGAGGCGGTGATGGCTGGAGACTGCACAGCTGGCAGAATGGCTGCCAGGACTGCTGCTAGAGGAAGAGCAGAGCAGACTTTGGAATGCTTTTGACAATCTAACATGGAGTCGCTGCCAGCCATGACAGTTATGTCAAACTGAGGTCATGGGGGCCCTGGCTGGCATAGCTCAGTGGTTAGAGCATCAGCCTGAGCTCCAAAGGGTGGCAGGTTCGATTTCTGGTCAAGGGCACATACCAGCATTGTAGGTTCAATCTTCACCCTAGTCAGGGCACATGCAGGGGTAAACAATCGATGCATCTCTCTCACATCAATTCTCTCTCTCTCTGTCTGTCTTCCATTCCCTTCCTCCCTTCTACTCTCTTTTAAAAAATCAATGGAAAAATATCCTTGGATGAGGATTAACAACAACAACAACAACAACACACACACACACACACACACACACACACACACAAAGGTAATGGATAACAATAATGCCTTTGCAAGGGGCCTGGAATGCCCAAAACCTCAAGTCTCAACACTCGGGTAAGGACTCTATCTGGGTGCTAATATGAGCGAGACCTCTGCCCCTTGTGGGCTATGAGAACTGAGAGCTCTAACCACCAACGCTGGAGCTTGTCTGTACCCCAGGCCACGCTAGGAGCCCTGCCCGACTTCCACTCCACCAGACATGTGCTGCCACTGCAGCCACCTGGTGGAGACGGATGCCCGCCTCTCCACCTGCCTTCCTCACCAGGGACAGGGACTTCACACTAGACCCTTGCTCTGCTCACATCTATCTCAAAGCTCCCCCTCTGTGTGTCCTCCACGTGTGACTCTCCTGGCTTATTGGGGAGGTTTCCCCTGAAAAACCTGGCATCGTGGAAAGACACACACATGTGAGTGACGCCTTTCCGTGATGCCCCCTTGCTCACAATGCCTGTTCTCCTGGTCAAACGTGTTTTTAATCAAACATGTCCTATATGTATCTCATCTTTTCCTTCTGAGCTCACAGTGGCAACCGAGAACGCAAATGGCTGCTTGGTTCAGAACCTTCTAATTTGATGAGTTAAGTAGAAAACAAACTTGTTTGAAATTGACTGCTTCAAAATTGTTAGACTATTCAAAAATACTTAAAAAATGGACTAGACTACTTAAAAATAATGCATTGCCTTCCCAGAGATTACAAAAATAAGCTTCGTGTAAATCAGATCCATATCAGATTTTTCCCTTTTCCAGTGGTTCCCCTTCACACATTTAATAATAGAGCTTTAATCACTCCTGGGAATTTAGAATCATGGCAGAATGTGAAGAAAGCTGGCTACTGGGACCACTTTCCAATGAACCAGAGTTCTGAGACTGAAGAGATTATTTGTTCTTATTGTGAGTGATCATTCAGAGGTCCCTTGTTATCATTTAAAACTTTGAAATTGAGCCCTGACTGGTTTGGCTCAGTGGATAGAGCACTGGCCTACAAACTGAAGGGTCCCAGATTCGATTCCAGTTAAGGGCATGTACCTTGGTTGCGGGCACATTCCCAGTAGGGGATGTGCAGGAAGCAGCTGAGCAATGTTTCTCTCTCATCGATGTTTCTAACTCCCTATTCCTCTCCCTTCCTCTCTTTAAAAAAATCAATAAAATATATATTTTTAAAAAAAAAAACAACTTTGAAATTGAAATCCAATTCAGAAATAGGAGCAAAACATCTTAGATGAAAAAATATGATGTCTTCACCTATTTTAATCAGCAAAAAAAAGTGAGGGGAAATAAAATTAAAGCCAGTAGTTGTTCTGCTATTTAGTGTTGAATTTTGCTTCTGAAAGTTACAATGTCAGGGAACGGATTTTAATATAACTTTTCAGAAAATGAAGTTTTGTTTAAATAATGCTTTTAAATTTTAAGTATCCATGGATTTTTTTAAGCCATTTGATGCTACTGTCCCACTGTGTGAGTTCATGATAACAGGTCTAATAAGATGGGTTGACATTTGAATCATGACAGTAGTTGATGTGCATCTCTAACCCATTTTTATTCACAAGCTAAAGGTGCCATTTCTGAGAAAATGTTAATTTAATTATCGCTCTGCATTCCCCTTTTCATTTTTCTGGTTGAATAATCAGTAGTAGCAAGTTGGCATAAGGTTATGAAACATGTCCATACTCAGAGCATCTTGAAAATATGTCATGGGCCTTGTGCTGGGCCGCTGGCTTTCCTCTGACCTTCAGAACTGTGCTGTGGAGTTATGACACTGTTTCCTGATGGTGGGACCTCAGTAGTTCTAGTTAACTCAATTTTGTCAGCTGTCCTGGTAAGCTGAAAAAAACCGCTGACATGATCTTATTTGTGAAAATGTACAGTTTGATATCTAAAAGCTTATAAAATAAGTGTTCTTATCATATATTTAACCAGTAGATATGGGAGGGGCATGGCTCAGTGTAAAAAGGTACGCTCCGGAGGGCCTTTTTTTTTTAAAGAAAAATTAAAATTTTGACCCAGTGATCCCACTTCTGGGAATATACCCTAAGAAACCAGAAACACCAATCAGAAAGGACATATGCATCCCTATGTTCATAGCAGCACAATTTACCATAGCTAAGATTTGGAAACGGCCTAAGTGCCCATCAGCAGATGAATGGATTAGAAAACTGGTACATCTACACAATGGAATACTATGCTGCTGTAAAAAGGAAGGAATTCTTACCATTTGCAACAGCATGAATGGAACTGAAGAACATAATGCTAAGTGAAATAAGCCAGTCAATAAAAGAAAAATATCACATGTCCTCACTCATCTATGTATAATAATAACCATTATAAACTGGTGAACAAAAATAGATACAGAGGCAGAGCAGCATCAAACAGACTGTCAAATTACAACAGCAAGGACGGGGTCGGGGAGGGATAACAGATCAACCAAAGGACTTTTATGCATGCATTTAAGCATAACCAATGGACACAAAACACTGGGGGTTGTAGGGGAGGCTGGGGGAAGAGCAGTGGAAAAAAAGAAATATATGTACTAATCTTTGCAATTCTTTATGTAATAAAAAAATGGGGGGGGGGGATTAAAATAGACCTCTCCAGGACACCTGGTTCCACCCTGACAAGTATGGGTGTGGTGAGAGAGACTTCGTGTTATCAAACATTTACTCAGGTTGTTTACAGGCCCTCAGAATGGGGCAGGTGCTAGAAATGAACAAGGTGACTTGGTAAATGAGGTCATAAGCTTCTGCGCTGTCTCGGTGGTCCATTCGACTACGAGTTTGGGAACCTCGTGCAAAGCAAGAAGCCCCACATTCCGGTGCCCACGGGAGGGTTATTTAAATCAAATGCAGCGCCTGTGCCTCACGCAATGGAGAGTCAGCTTCTGTAATGGTGCCTGTTAAAGGCTGAGTCTTGAAATGTCAGATCTTTCTTTTTTTTTCTAGAGAAATCAAAGGCTGAAACCTTAGGTAAAATTTCTCAATCTTTGCAACTAACTTTTAAATGTTTACTCATTTCGTGGGCCAAACTAAACGTCCCATGTTTAGCTGTGTGCACTCTCTAGCCTAGGTGGTGTGAGGCCTGCTCCTGCCCTCAGGAGAGGCATCAATGGCTGTGATATAAGCTGGGAAGTGACCGATCCCGGCGGGCACAGGGGTGCCAAAGACCTGCAGCAGGGGCAGCGAGGAAGAGTCCACAAAGGAAGAGGTGCTGAAGGTGGGATGCAGAGGTGGGTCAGTGAGGGCATCCTGCCAGGGTGGGGAAGCACAGGTTGGTCCGGTGAACTGCAGTGGTTCAGTGTGCTCCAGCCTCGAGCTACAGAAATGTCGCAAGTAAAGTATCTTCATGAGCACCCCACCCACAGAAACCTCCCCAGAGACCTGTGCAAGTTGTGCACGATAGGTTAACAGAGAATGTGAACACCTGGAATGATTTCAAAAAGCAGCTGTAAGCACTGCCCATCCTTAACAGCCCCAGTGGAGCGGCCACTGCTCCAAAGGGAGTAAGTACCCTTTTTTATCGGGAGAGTTACCGGGCTGAGAAGAAAAGCCTCACACACCTTAAAGGTTAGCCTTTCCAAGCAAATGTGTTGAGCCCTTTTCCATCTTAAAGATGTGCTTGGGCCCTAACCGGTTTGGCTCAGTGGATAGAGCATCGGCCTGTGGACTCAAGGGTCCCAGGTTCGATTCTGGTCAAGGGCATGTACCTTGGTTGCGGGCACATCCCCAGTAGGGGGTGTGCAGGAGGCAGCCGATCGATGTTTCTCTCTCATTGATGTTTCTGACTCTCTATCCCTCTCCCTTCCTCTCTGTGAAAAATCAATAAAATGTATAAAAAAAAAAAAAAAAAAAAAGATGTTCTTGGGTAGGTCCGAGTGTGTCCAGAGAACCAGAAGTCCTTTCCCGTAGACCTCAGCTTGTGGTCTTTCTCTCTGAGCTCGATATCACTCTGAGTGCTATTTTAGGACATTATTAGAGGGACTTTGTATCTGCAAAGTCAGGTAAACCTTCATGAGACAGAGCGAGTAACTGGCTCTTCATTTTTCTTTTAGAAGGAAATGTGACTCCTCCAGGGACAGAACCCCAGTCCGCTCACTAAAGTGCAGATGACAGCAGCCACTCTACTCACCAGCCCAAGCATCACAACGTCTTGCCTTTTTTCTTTCTGAAACCTTATAAGGTCGCCTTATAAGGAAGGTCATGACCTCTAGGGAGATGAGCTTGCACTCAGGTCATTGAGAAACTTGTTCTGTGTCAGCTCTTTTTCTTCTAGATGTGCCAATGGAAGAGTTATGTATATGCAAAAAAGAGCTGATAGGCCATTCAATTTCCATGTGCAGTAGATGATGCATTCAAACAGTTGTTGGAAAATAAAGCTCCAAGAATCTTATTAGCTGGATTTACAGGTAGTAAGATGGGCATGAAGTATAGATGTTTTTCATAATTAATGTTGACATAAATGCAAGCTCAGCGTGGTGTTTATCATAGTACCTGGTATATAGTAGGTGCTCAGTAATGCTAGTTCTCCCATTTAACCCTCCCTCTCCCATTAGAGTTGATTTTAGTCTGGATTTTTTAATCATGTGTTTTCTTTTTTATTCTTTTAAAGGACAATTTGAGGGAGCTGAGGAAATGTGTCAGGCTGCAATAAAAAACTGAGTAGAAAGCTCAGACTTAAACATGAACCACATTGCCTTAGCCAAGCCTGGTCAGTGAGATTAAGGGAAACTGTTGGTAAGATCAGGTACCACTGATCACTTATCAGGTCTATCGATGAAGAAAGTGACAGTAACCAAACAATGCCTCAGAAATAAAACACACGGGGTTTGGCAGGAAGCTGACTGGTGACAGCTGCACTGTACCATGGGACTGTGACTTTTCTAAAACTTCAAATTCAGCTCAGTAAAATGCACCCAGCCATTGTGACCATACCTCTAAGGCAAACTCTGCAGGATATGGGAAGTGCTCTTAATGAATTAGGAAGCAGTCACCTGCTATTAGTACTATTTATACACATTTTTAAATCCATGATCTTGTAATACAACCCTACAGAGTTACAGAACCTGTCTTTAAATCTACTCATGGTACACGGTAGATACTAGTTTCCACAGATTATACAAATCTTCATACCTTTTTCCTTATTTAAAATACCTTATGGAAGCAATATGATCATTGGTCAGATGCTATTATATGCCCAGTGCTATATAAAATACACTTACTTCTTCTTATTTAATGTAAAATCTATTGGGCAGGAATTCTTTTTTATGATCTGTGCAGAGCTCCATATATTGTTGGCAGGCAATGAATGCTTATAAATAATGAAAAGAAAGATGTCAAGTTTAATGCAAGAAAATTACTTGATTCACATTGACTAATGGACTGGCTGCCTGCAGTAAACTGTACTTTTAATTATTTTTTCAGTAGGAAAAATTCAAAGAAGTTTTATTCTCTTCTTTTTACTCTGTTAAAGAGCAATTTGAGAAAGCTGAGGAAATTTATGAGGCTTAGAGTAAAAGATTGTCTAGAAAGCCCAAATTTAAATGTGAACCACATTTGAAGCACTTCTGTTTTCTAGAAAGTAAGTTACATCAGAAATTATTTTAAAGCTGAGCTGCCCATTTGTGCATATAAAATTGCTAGATGTTTTTCCTACTTATCTAAAAGCAACATAATACAAACTAGGAGTTACACACATTAAGAAATTAAAAACCAAAATACTCAAGAGAAAAGCCTAATCTTCTTCCTTCTACTTCAACAACAAACTCCCAAGTCAGCCTACTATGGCTCTCTTTATCTTGCCAACAATATACTTTCTCTTTGCCTTTGTGTTTACATATTTATGAGGTTCCACCAATTCCTCCCCTGCCACCTGTTGCTTGCACATTTGTCTGTGGGTGTCTCTTGTCTCTTGCCAGTCAAACTTGCCTTCTAAGGCAACCTGTCTGGAAAAATCATAGTGCAAAGAATAAACATGCCTTAGGGAAAATGTATACCAAGCACAGTTATCCCAGTTCAGAAATCTCTCTAGGAAGTTTTTTTGAAGAAAGATATCTAGGAGAAAAACCAAGATGGCGGCATAAGTAAACACTTGAATTTGCTGCCTTGCACAACCATTTCAAAACCACAATGAAAAGAAAAAACAGACACCACCCAGACCCACAGAAAGGCTGGCTGAGTGGAAATTCTACAACTAGAAAGAGACTGAGACTCAGAGGAGGTGTGGAAGTAAAGTGCAGAGGTACGGAGGTGCATGAAAAGGGCTCGGAAAGGGCTGGCACTGAGGACATGGTTGTCTTTTTCAATCCGGATGGAGTCACAAGCTCCTGATGGCTCTGAACTCCAGTTCTGGGTGAGTTTCTGGAGACCCAGACTCATACAGGGAGAAGCTGGACTGTCTGGCACTGGGAGGCTTTCTCTCGGCGGTGCCAAGGAACACAGACCCAATGCCTCTTAGGGCAGGGTTGAGGATCAGCCATAGTGCTTGCTCCACCCTATTGATTCCCTGAGACCCCACCCCACCCAAGCTGCCTGCAGAAGCTTTTGCATATAAAAGGCTGGGAAGCCTCAGGCAGAAGCTAAAATAGCATCTCCTTAGAGATCCAAGAGCCAGTGTACCCATTGATCAGAGCGGGATCACCCAGATTACAACTCCTCAGATCCAAAAGGGACACACTCAGGGGGAAGACTCAGTGAGCACCAAAGTCCCACTGAAGGAAGTCTTGTCCCATAAGGGTGTCTCCAGCACAGAAGTTCTCCCACCATTGACGCAGGGAAGCAGCCAAAATGCGGAGACAAAGAAACAGGTCACAAATGACAGAAATGGAGGAAAGCAAACTACTGGATATAGAGTTCAAAACTATGGTTATAAGGTTTTTCAAGAATTTTCTAGATACCACCAATAAATTTAATGAGTCCCTCGAGGATATGAAAAAGGACCAGCTAGAAATTAAGCATACACTGACTGAAATAAAGAATAATCTTCAGAGACCCAACAGCAGACTAGAGTATTGCAAGAACCAAGTCAAAGATCTGAAATACAAAGAAGCAAAACACACCCAACCATAAAAGCAAAAAGCAAAAAGAATCCAAAAATGTGAAGATAGTATAAGGAGCCTCTGGGACAACTTCAAGCATACAAACCTCAGAATTATAGGGGTGCCAGAAGAAGATAGAGAGCAAGATATAGAAAACCTATTTGAAGAAAAAATGACAGAAAACTTCCCCTACCTGGTGAAAGAAATGGACTCACAAGTCTAGGAAGTGCAGAACATCCCAAACAAAAGGAATCCAAGGAGGACCACACCAAGACACATCATAAAAAATGCCAAGGGCAAAAGACAAAGAGAGAATTTTAAAAGCAGCAAGAGAAAAGCAGTCAGTTACCTACAAGAGGGTACCCATACGACTGTCAGCTGATTTCTCAACAGAAACTTTGCAGACCAGAAGGGAGTGGCAAGAAATATTCAAAGTGATGAATAGGAAGAACCTACAACCAAGATTACTTTACCCAGCAAAGCTATCATTCAGAATTGAAGGTCAGATAAAGAGCTTCACAGACAAGAAAAAGCTAAAAGAGTTCATCATCACCCAACCAGTATTATATGAAACTAGGGGCCCAGTGCACAAAAATTTGTGCACTTGGGATGGAGGGAGTCCCTCAGCCTGGCCTGTGCCCTCTCACAGTCTGGGACCCCTCAGTGGATGTCCTATGATGGCCCCAGTCTGCCAGGCGCCTATTGTGTGTGTGTGTGTGTGTGTGTGTGTGTGTGGCCACTGGGGACCTGCCCCCAGCTGCATCTGAGGCT
>PVJC01051007.1:0-11597 GCA_004026665.1 Murina feae | reverse complement strand
TCAGCTGCATACTGCATTATGTACCAATCATTCCAAGCAAAGTCTCTTTCCATCCCCATTTTTCCTCCTTTGCCCACCTCCACGAAGCCCCCACCTCCTTATCCCTCTGGCTATCACCACACTGTTGCCTGGGTCTATGTGTTATGCATATATGTTGCTGTTGTTTTTGTTGTTGTTGTTAATCCCTTCACCTTCTTTCATCCAGTCCCTCAAACCCCTCTCCACTCTGACAGCTGTCAGTCTGTTCCACCTATCTATGACTATTTCTATTTTGTTCATTAGATTCCATATTAAAGTGAGTTTATATGGTATTCATTTTTCTTTGACTGGCTTATTTCACTCCACATAATAGTCTCCAGGTCTGTTCCCAAAAGTAAGATGTTCTTCTTTTTTATAGCTGCATAGTATTTGTATGTAGTTGCTGCTCTCATGTATGTCAATATGAAAGTAATAATTACAAGTCAAATATGTTCATATACAATGATTTTCTGATTTCAGAGAGGAAGAGAGAGCGAGAGAGAGAAACTTCAATGATAAGAATCATTGATCGGCTGCCTCCTGCATAAACTCACTGGGGATTGGACCCACAACCCAGGCATGTGCCCTGATGTGGAATCAAATTGTGATCTCCTGGTTTATAAGTTGATGCTTAACCACTGGACCACACCAGCCAGGCCACACTGATCTTCTTGAATGAGCCCTTAATTAACCTCTCCAAAGAAAACAGCCTATATGCTTACCCTCGCAGTCACTGTGCTATTTCCCAAACTTCTTAAGTATTTTTGTTTATATCAATGGAGTACCTTTTGTCTCTTCTGCATTATAATTATGCATGCACACATTTTTCAATCTTCTGTACTGTCCAGGTAAAATCACTTTTTTTTTATTAGAAAGATAGACACGGCATAAGATTCTTATTCCACTACTTACATGTTATGGGACCCCTGACTGATTCATTAAGTGAACTGAATCTCCCTTTTCTAATACGGAAAATGGAGATTTCCCCCTGAATTCTAAAACATACATAAAATGCCCTGCAGAATGCATTAAAGAGAAAAAGTTCTCAATATTTTATGTTGCCACTCCCTTCTCTCGTCACATGTATTCATCTTGCAGTTCCTCTTATGCTTCTTTCTTTTCTAGCATTTTCCTTTCTTCCTTGGTGTCCTCCTTGAGGACAAAGTATATGCACAGCACGTCTTATCTCTACAATGGCTAACTGCTGTCCTCTGTGTGCCTGTGCGTGCATATGGTCCACCAATATGAGTTTGTTTTTTTTTTAATAAAAAGCTATTATTTTTAAAATTAAATGTAGGATCATAAACCTTAGTCTACACAACTTGATTCAGAATGTGAGAGGCTATGTTTAAGCATTTTATCAAAATGCCAAAGTTAGTCTTATAAAGGTGGAAATTTGGGTACCACCAATGCAGAAGATTCAGAAAAAATATTTGCTACATAAATATGTGTGTTGTGGTGTCAATTTTGTTCTTGTAAAGAAACAGTGGTAGTCAGCAAGAAAGAGAGAGGAAGATAGACGTGCTTCTTTCTATATGCTGGCCCTTTTGTAAGAACTACCTGAAGAGGAAATGATGAGCGGACATGAAGTTAGCTCAGGTTAAATATATCCCATGACATCATAAGCCCAAAGGATGCTGGATCCAATTAGAATCCCGTATGTTGATGCCGCAGTGAGATAATTGGAAAAATTGTTAAAACTCTACAGAAAAATGTTATTAGAAAATGAAAAAGAAAACTCCCTGGGATCTTTGGCACTACCCAAGATGGTCAAGGCCCTTTTGCTATAAAGAGACACAACATAAATAAGACTACAAATTGGAGAATTACAAGCACCCATATAGTTAAGACCTTTGTTAATAAATATTTCAGTCATCCTACTTAACCATTTATTTGCTTTGAGGATTAATGGAAGGCTAATTTAGCATAATGGTTTTAAAATATTGATCCATTTTACTTCTGATTTCTCAGGTTTTGTTTTGTTAAAAATAAATATTTATTGCTGAAAGTATTACATATGTTCCTTTTTCCCCCCATTGCCTCCTCCCCCTCCCCCACGAAGCCTTCAAGATCCACTGTCCATGTCCCTGGGTTATGCATATACCATGTGAGTTGGTTGATCTCTTCCCCCCTTTAACCTCCCCTGACTTCCCTCTGAGGTTTGATAGTCTGTTTGATGTTTCTATGTCTCTGGGTAATTTTTTTTCATCAGTTTATGGTGGTCTTTAGATTCTACATATGAGTGAGATCATGTAATACTTATCTTTCTCTGACTGTCTTAGCATAATGCTCTCAAGGTCCATCCATGCTGTTGCAAATTGTAAGAGTTCTTTCTTTTTTATAGCTGCCTAATATTCCATTATATAGATGTACAATGCTTTTTTAATCCACTCACCTGCTGATGGGCACTTAGGTTGTTTCCAAATCTTAGCTATTGTAAATTGTGCTGCTATGAATATAGGGGTGCATATATTCTTTCTCATGGGTATTTCTGAGTTCTTGGGATAAATTTCTAGAAGTGGGATCACTAGGTAAAATTGTAGTTACATTTTTAATTTTTTTAGAAAACTCCAAAAGAAACTATCAATAAAATAACAAGAGTACTGTTGTTTGGTGGTGGTTGTTTCGTTTCAGATTTAGAGGAATTACAAAGAGCAGTGTGGCTTTTCTTGTATATTGTTATTGATTTCACTCTAAATTTTGACATTATACTCATTGGCTTATCTTTAATCAAGAACACTTTTTGTTTTTTGATTCTTGTCACAGAATGGTTCAGGATCTGCCATATCATCATTTGTACGTGACCTGCGTGACTGTGATTCTGCTCTTTTTTTGGAACTGAGCTGTTCATTCCCAGCTAAATATGCCCTAATTTTCATTCAAAAACAAACAAACTGCCTTTCTTTCCAGTATCCTTTGAGATTTAAAAAATTCTAGTCCAAGAAAGCCCTAGCAACTGGTGTTGGGCCTAATCTCTGCTGAAAATAGAAATAAATCATGGCTCCTCTCAGCAAAATTTGTAAAATCCAAAAGAATCAATTAAATCAAATGAAATTTTGTTGTCAGACCAGTAATCTTCACCATTACAAATCTAGTTAATGACTACTCCTCATCTCCAGATTTCAGTATGTTGTTGATAATTTACAATAGCAACATACACCCATATATCAGAACTTTTCCATTCAAATTAGGAAACATTCCTTACCCATATTTATTCCTAACCTGCCTAAATTTTCACTTTATACATCGTGTCTTGCCTATGGTCCCCAAACTCTATGTTCTATGTGATTGGTGCTCATTCTAGTATGTAATTTATCTTTCCTCTTTGGTTTATCTAATCCCTCCATTCCTCAGCCTCAACTTCTATAAAATGAAGCACACATCATGGTCAATAACTTATTATTTATTAAGGATTGTCCCAGCTCTTTAAATTAGGGGGATGATGATATGTGTGGGTAAATTAACTGACTAATCTTTTGAGGTCTGAACCACATAGCTAGGTAAACTTAAAGAAGCTCCTTTATATATTATCTATTTTCTCAGATTGAGCCCTGTGTGAATGTAAAGGGCACAACTAACACACATCTCTGAATTTTGTTGTCTAATAGTGTCCTCAAACCTCACAATGGACTATGTCCAAATCTATCCAGATATTTCAATGTATAGATTATTAAGGCAAGAGACAAAGTTGATCTTTGGCATTCTGGAGGATTCTTGATTGGCCAAGATAATGCCAGCAACAAAGTTAATAAGATAGGAAGTCATTACAGCTTACTTGGAGAATGTCATTCTGGATAATTAAGTTTCCTACAGTGTCAGTTTGAATCAAGGTATATGCAGAGGTTGTGTACAATTTATAAAAGTGACTTCAACTGTATTGGGAAAACAATACCAAATCATGAGACACAAAGACACCATGTCAGGCTCTTTCAAATGCTTTTTCTGTTGTTCTTGTTTTCTTTTAAACTGTCTATAAAAATAAACTACATTACAAACCAATTACATGAGAAAATTTCCAGAAACCAGATATTAAAAGAAGGTGGTCTGTAAGGAGAAGCAATAGCACATAATTTACTAGAAAAAATAGAAATTTAGGCAAATTATTATAAATACGTGTTATGGATGTACATAATTGTAGCACCAAAGCTGTGGGATGGGCTGTAGTTGATAATCAGACTCAGAAAAGTAGGCATTAATTTAGCGCTACATGTACTTTGCTTTATAAAGCACCCAGGGCAATGGATACAATGGAGAGAATGTTTTTTCATTTCATTGAGAGACTTGCCAGCTTCCACAGTGAGCATATCTCTTTTGCCTCCTCACCTGCAGGAACATATATGGCTTTCAGGAGCAAGACTCCAGGCATCTGTGGGTCACTTTGATATAGAGAAGTGGTTGCCTCACTCTTCCACCAATCTTTCCTAGCATTGGATTCCTATAGGTTTAATACTTGCCTGACTACCCAGCTCCACAAAACCAGGTGTGCTCCAAATATCAAACAAGGCAAACAGCATTCTACATTTAAGGCAAGAGTTTAAAGGAAGCATCACTGTAAGATGGGAAACATCAAGGTCAAGTTCTCTCTCTCTCTCTCTCTCTCTCCCTCCCTCCCTCCCTCCCTCCCTCACTCCCTCCCTCACTCCCTCCCTCCTTCCACTGTCACTAATAACTCAATGGGAAAAAAATATGTTCTCAGGTGAGGATTAAGAAAAAACAAAAGAATAGGAAAGGAACTAGAGCTATTTCTAGATATTTCAGTAGAGGGTTTGATGATTTGAAGAAGTTGGAAATATTTTTAGTATAGAATTCAAGGAAGATGAAACTAGAAAGAAAGCTCGGTTCAACCAAGTTAATCCCATGGAATTGAAAATATCCATAATCTTTTGGTAATTCATAGCATGTTTATAAATTACTTGATTTAGGTTTACTTTATACAAATATCAACATCGGTCACTATTTATTATAATGCTATTTATAATTACGGACAACAGAAATCACCTAAATTAAGAAAAGAAGAGAATAGAAAGTAAACTTTACCATGTCCACGTAAGGAGTGTTTTGTCCATTCACTGACAAAGAGTGCATAAGATGGATGCATATAATGAAAGCCAATACCAAATAGTCTATCAAGCCATTCTAAAATAAGGGAAAGTAGAAAGAACTAGATCAGGGAGATCAGAATTACCAAAATTTCCAAATTGTGATAAACCTTCCCTGATGCACTGTTATCATGCAGAAGTTCTTTTGTGATTTATTGTTTGCTGATGTAACTTGTTTGGGGATACGATTTTGGGTCTTGTGCAAACTGTCTAATATCTGCCCTCCCAGAAAATGATGATGGATGGAGAGTTGACTTTTGGATGGTGAATATACAATACAATGTATTACAGAATTCTGCAACCTATATAATTTTATTAACCAGTGTCATCCCAATCTATACATATAAAGAAGTAATATGCGAATTGCTATTACAGTGTCCCTATAATGGCCAATTTGCATATTGATGTGCATGCAGCACGGGGTGGGCAGCTGGAGCCAAGTTCCCCGGAGGTCTGAGGAGAGTGCCTGACAGGAGCCTGGACTGTAAAGAAGGAAGAGGAAGTGGCCATGGGGAGCTCTTCCAATCCCCCTGCATGGACACCCTACCCCAGCCTCTACATCCCTGGGGGTAAGGATGAACATCCTACCCCAGCACCTGCAGCCCCTGGGGGACAAGGAGGCTGATCAGATAAGACCCAGCCTCAGGGGCAGCTGCAGCCCACACCTAGGACTCCCAATCTCTTCCCCCGCCACCCCTGCCAGGGGCACCCACAACAATAGCATGCCAGCCCTAGCCAGTTTGGCTCCATGAATAGAGCATGAGCCTGTGGACTAAAAGGTCCTGGGTTGATTCTGGTCAGGGGCACATGCCTGGGTTGTGGGCTCGATACCTGGTGGGGAGAGTGCAGGAGGCAGCTGATCAATGATTCTCTCTCATCATTGATGTTTCTATCTCTCTTTCCCTCTCCCTTCCTCTCTAAAATCAATAAAGATATATTTAAAAAACACACAAAAACACAAAAACAACAACAAACAATAGCATGCCAGCAACCACTGGGTCAATGCCCCTAGGCACCAGGAACCCTGGCCTGCCACTGCCGGCCCCCCTCTGCTGGGGATGGGCACACCTCTGCTCCCTATGATTCTAGACCCCAGTGGAGCAGCCCCCCCCCAGGGTCAGACCCCACCTTCCTCCACAGCAGCAGCACCGTCTCTGCAACAGAAGCCTGATGAATCTCACTGGGGGCACAGTTAAACCCACCTTCCTAGCCAGCCTGGCTCCACGCTGGCCTGGTCCCCACCCAGCTCCAGGAGATTGGAGCCCCACCCTGAGCAAGTACAGCTGCAAAATAGCCACCTACAATTTAAAGAATGGCACCAAGGGGAAGGTTTGACAGTTACTCCCCCTTTGGCTTCACCACCCATCTTGTCCCCCCTAACTCCCTGCCCCCAGGGCCAACCATCACTATAAAGCTGCTGGCCAGAGCCCACCCCTCCAAGTCCTGCTGAATCCTCTGCAAAGCTTCCATAGCTACAGTCCCAGGAAACAATCTCACCCTCCTCCCCTAATCAGCACCTGCTACCTGTGAGGGTACCCGTGGACTTAAAAATAACAATCCCTTCCCCTTTAGACATCACTTACTTGATAAATGATTTCTAGGTTTATTAGCTCAGAACCTCCTCATGACAACCCAGGGAGGTAGGCAGAGAAGAGATTACAATTCCCATGGTATATGCTAATGCATTCAGAAATGGAGCTCAGAGAGGAAAAATATCAAGCCCAGTGGTTCCCAAGGTGTAGCACATGCCCCACTGTGGGGCGGGGCGGGGGGGGGCAATTTGATTTTAAGTGAGGGCAATTCAAAAATGAGTGAACAGTGAATTTTTTGCTTTCCTTATGGTTCTAGAGGGCCTCATCTATAGCGTATCCTACATAATAAAAGGTTAATATGGAAAGGACTGAATGGTGGAATGATCGGTCACTATGATGTGCACTGACCACCAGGGGGCAGAGACTCAATGCAAGAGCTGCCCCATGGTAGTCAGTGTTCTCCCACTGGAGGAGTGCCCCTCAGCCAGAAGCCATGTTTACGGCTGGTGAGCACAACCGCAGTGGTGGGATCCTCTCCCACCTCTGTGGCAATGCTAAGAATGTCTGGCTGACAGCTTAGGCCCACTAAGCCATCAGTCGGACATTCTCCCAGGGTTCCCGAACTGCTAGAGGGCACAGGCCAAGCTGAGGGACCCCTCACTGCCAAGTGCATGAATTCAATAAAACTTTTTAAAAAGAGGATATAAAAATACATCTTAAATATTTTTTTTATTCCTAGTCTAATATTAACATCAAGCCAGGTTCCTATGATTTCTCTGGATTCAAATATTGAAATAGAAATATGTGAAAGGCACAAAAAGACTCTGAGTTAAATCCAGGGGAATTAAGATAATTTTGTTCTGAAATGTCCTGCATTGTTCTATTTGTACTTCTATTTCTTTGAAAATTTATATTGAACTGATGTGGTTTCTTATAAAAAATGATTCAGATCTAAAGGTAACACTAAGATCAGTACATTAATTAAGTATAATTTAGAGGAAATTAGGATGATACCTGTTATATTCTTTTCATCCACATTTCTATGACTAAGAAAGGTCTTTATTAAAAAAATACATAGTAATTTTGGGGCTGTTCACTTCATTCTTTAAATTCCAGGGCCAAAATAGTTTAGATATAGTCTTAAAACAAATCTGTCCTCTTAAACACAATTTTAAATAGCTGTAAGAAATATTTTCATTCATTTTAAATATGAGAAAACCATGTATACTTTTTCTGACAATGAATTCTATGTTCATTATTGTCAATTTAGGAGTTCAAAAAACTTGAAATAGCACGTTATACTACCCTTACCCTACACCTGAGATCCAATAACAGCAGCGGTTATGTTTTTATTTAAAAATTTTTCACACTTTAAAATGAATATCCTGATATTTTCTCATCTAAGATGAAGACATAATCTTTCACTGAAATACTCTTCCTCCTTTTCATAAAACTAGTTTTAGTGTCCACATGATATTTTAGTAGTTGGACTTATCTTGCTTTCTATTATTAGTTAATTTTTTGGATATGTAGGCAATTTTCAGTCTTGAGCAAGTTGTCATGAAAGTATTTGAGAATGAAGACATTTTTTGTTGTTGTTATTGTTCTGCTTAAAACATTTGTTTAGCCAAAATGAAAAAAAAAATATTTTTGTCTCTTAGATGTATATACTATAGTAGTATAAAAAAAAACAGCTTAGGAACTAAAGCATTTCTAACTATAAGTGAACCTAATGGTTGAGATCTATCCATTTTAAAAAGACTTTGATAAATATACTTGAGGCCCGGTGCACAAAAGTTTGTGCACTCAGGGGGGTCCCTCAGCCCCGCCTGTGCCCTCGCAGACTGGGACCCCTAGGGGGATGTCCACCTGCTGGCTTAGGCCCACTCCCTAGGTGATCGGGCCTAAGCTGGCAGTCAGATATCCCTCTGGCAGCCCAGGAGCCCTTGGGGGATGTCCACTTGCCAGCAGGGAGCAGGCATAAGCTATAGTCAGACATCCTTAGTGCTGCTGAGAAGTCTGGAGAGGCTCCCACCACCACCGCTGTACTGGCAGACATCAGCCTGGCTTGTGGCTAAGCAGAGCTCCCCCTGTGGGAGTGCCCTGACTACCAGGGGAAGCTCCTGCATTGAGCATCTGCCCCCTGGTGGTCAGTGTGTGTCATAGTGACCAGTCATTCCCAGTCATTCTGCTGTTAGGGTCAATTTGCATATTACCCTTTTATTATATAAGATTATATAGGATAGAGGCCTGGTGCACGGGTGAGGGCTGGCTGGTTTACCCTGAAGGGTGTCCTGGATCATGGTAGGGTTCCCGCTGGAGTGCCTGGCCAACCTGGATGAGGGGCTGATGGCTGTTTTCAGATGGCCACAGCCTCTTCAAGGTGGGTGTCACTCCCCCTGGGGTGCCTGGCCAGTCTGGGTGAGGGACTGATGGCTGTTTGCAGGCTGGCCACAGCTCCCATTGATTCAATGTCTCAGTGAGGCTGGCTGGAATCAGGTTTTTTGGGTTATTTATCTTCTATAATTGAAACTTTGTTGCCTTGAGCAGAGGCCAGAGCCTGCCTAGGCAGTCAGTTTCCTCCATTGCTGGTGAAATGAAGCCTCCTGTTTGCTTCAGCTCCGGGGCTTCTATAATTGAAACTTTGTTGCTTTGAGTGGCCTAGGCAGTCAGTTTCCTCCATCACTGGTGCAAGGGAAGCCTCCTGTTTGCTCTAGCTCCATAACTGCTGGCTGCCATCTTGGCTGGGTTAATTTACATACAGTCACTCTGATTGGCTGGTGGGCATGGTTTGGCTGGTGAGCATGGCTTATGTGTAAGGGAGTGAGGGTCAATTTGCATATTACTCTTTTATTAGATTAGATTTGCTCATTTTATACACACATAGAGCTGAGTACACAAATTTACTTTATAAAGCTAGAGAGATTTCATATTGAATTCAGAAATGATCATTTGATGTTCCACTGAATAAAAACACATTTTTATCCCCAGGAAAACTCAAGTTAGTCAAGATTTCAGCAGGAGGAGAAAGGAGATGGAGCATTCCCGCTGGGTGCTTGGAAACAACTTTCCAATGTCATTAATTTGCAATGTATGTTCAGAATATGAGGAAACAATCAAGAAGGAGGGAAATACCCTAGATCTAACAACAATAGCAGAAATATATGACAAATGTCAGGACTGAGGAAATAAAGATTACTAGAACATGGAGTAAGTGGGGTGGACCTGATGTTAGTTTGTGTTAAGGGACACAGTGGCCCACAGTGAGCTGGTATGAAAAGATTTGTGGGAAATAAACACGCTGAGTTGAATCTCCTCTCACCCTCTGACCTCAATTTTGGTATCTTCCATTGGCCAAACCTATATGTCAGGCAGAAAGCAAAGGGATACTCATATAGACTCATTTTCGGGGATAGAATAAGATAAAGAAAGTCAAGTAGCATCTGGGTTGGCAAATGAAAGCAACCCCATTCTTAAAAATCTATGATAAATCTGTGGGTGGGGGTTACTGTTTTGTGAACAAATAATCACTGTGTATATCCTTTGCTTTGTAAATATGCAAATAGCTATGTATTATAAACAAAATGGCAAACGAAATTATATGAAAAACTAGAGGCCTGGTGCACGAAATTTGTGCATGGGGGAGGAGGTCCCTCAGCCTGGCCTGCACCCTCTTGCAATCCGGGACCCCTCGGGGATGTCTGACTGCCAGTTTAGGCCTAAACTGGCAGTCGGACATCCCTCTCGCAATCCAGGACTGCTGGCTCCCAACTGCTCACCTGCCTGCCTACTGGATTGCCCCTAACCACTCTGCCTGCCTGCCTGATCACCCCTAACCACTCTGCCTGCCTGCTGGATCACCCCTAACCACTCATCTGCCTGCCTGATCACCCCAAACCACCTCTGCCTCTGCCCCTGCTGCCATGGCTTCATCCAGAAGGACATCTGGAATGACATCTAAAGGTCATTAGGCTATCTGGTCTAATTAGCATATTACACTTTTATTATTATAGATGCCTCATTGAACCTTAGTCTGAGGATAGCTTAGTCTGATGATAACTTTCACAATTTATGTGTTTACTTATTTAGTGCTTGCTGTGAATTGGACATAGTGCTAAGTGCCAGGCATGTGCTTTCTCATTTGACTCCCCCTTAAATATTAGAGCATTTAAGTGTCTTGTGCACAGACACACGAGCTAAGCTGAGGAGGAGTCAACATTTTAGCATGAGTGGCCTCCAGCAGTAGCACAATTGAATACTGTTCTCTATATACATGGACACCATCCCTCCATCAGGGAAGATACCTTCCTTATGTGTCATCTCAGCCCTTTCCTCTTCCATTCACTTCCCCCAATTGCAATGATTCTGCATGTTGTTTGTATCTGTTGTTAAACACCCTCTGTCCTCATTTCAACCAGCTCTACCTTCTGGGTATTTGCTTCAGGTGTTTTTCCTCAGAAAACAGATGCAGGATTTTTAGGAGGGAGTATTCTTAGCATTAACATCTGAGAAAGGAACATGTCCATCTGATGCAGACTGAGTGTCTGTTTAGTTTTGGGGGCTGCGCCTTTGTACTCTTGTGGTAATCAACTGCAGAATGTGGGTGTCACATTCTGCATCTTTCTGAATAGTCTTGATTTTTTTTCAGCTGAGACAATTCACAAGGAAGACTGACAACGGAGGGTCCAAGACCATCTTGGTGGCACTCCCATCAGGTGAAAGACTAATCCTTTCCCTCTTAAAGTGGGCAGTACATTGCAGCATTTGCAATAGTAATTATGAATCTCTTCTATAATTTATGAGCAAAATAGTATAAATTATGCACATGTATGCATAAATACATGTTCCATTTTATGCATAAGTGTATCCTTATAAATAACAAAGAAATTAAAGCATCGTTGATTAGACTGTTACTGCAGTAACACCTTATAAAATATTTAATAGACAT
>PVJC01051006.1:0-11611 GCA_004026665.1 Murina feae | reverse complement strand
TGTTTCTCTTTTATTATAGAAGATAGGTAAATATCCTTAAACAAAAGTTATCAAGTCAAATATAAAAATTTTTAGAAGTTATACAACTCAACCACGTATGAATTAGTACAGATATTCAAGGCTGGTTAAACATTAAAAAATCAATTAATGTAACCCATCATATAAAAAGTTTAAAGAAGAATAAGCATATTACTTGAAACAGTCAAAATGTATAAGCATATCAGTTAAAACAAATAAAACATGTCTCTTGGCTATCTGTATGACATTCTTTGGAGAAGTGTCTATTTAGGTCCTTTGCCCATTTTTAAATTGGTTTCTTTGTCTGTCTTTTGTTAAGATGAATGAGTTGTTTATATATTTTGGAAATTAACCCCTAATCAGATATATCATTGGCAAGTATGTTCTCTCAAACAGTGGGCTTCCTTTTCATTTTGTTGATGGTTTATTTTGTTGTGCAGAGCTTTTATTTTAAAAATTATAGTTTTTATTGATTTCAGAGAGGAAGGAAGAGGGAGAGAGAGATAGAAACATCAATTATGAGAGAGAATCATTGATAGGTTGCCTCCTGCATGCCTTACCCTGGGAACGAGCTCACAACCTGGGCCTGTGCTCTGGCCTGGAATCGAACTGTGATCTCCTGATTCGTAGGTCACCACTCAACTACTGAGCCACATTGGCCAGACTATACAGAAACTTTTTTTTATTTCTCAAATGGACATATGGATGGCCTAGAGACATATAAAAAATGTTCAAAGTCATAAATCATCAGAGAGATGCAAATTAAAAAATGAGTTATCACCTCACACCTGTCAGTATAGCTACCATTAACAAATCAATAAATGACAAGTACTGACAAGGATGTGGAGAAAAGGGAACCCGAGTATACTACTGTTGGGAATGCAGACTAGTACAACCAATTGGAAAACAGTGTGGAGTTTCCTCACAAAATGAAAAATGGAACTGCCATTTGACCCAGCGATCCCACTTCCAGGAATATATCCTAAGAATCCCCAAATACCAATCAGAAAAAATATATGCGCCCCATGTTCACAGCAGCATTATTATTTTTTTTTCTAATTTCACAGCAGCATTATTTATAATAGTTAATATCTGGAAACATCCCAAGTGCCCATCGGTGGATAAGTGGATAAAAAAGATGTGGTATATTTATACCATGCAATACTATGCAGCAGTTTAAAAAAAGAAAAAAGAAAAAAAAGAAAGGATCTCTTACCCTTTGAGAGAGCATGGAGGGACCTAGATAGTATTATGCTAGGTGAAATAAGCCAGTCAGAGAAAAACAAGTATTACATAATCTCACTCTTATGTAGAATGTAATGGACACAATAAACTGGTGAACAAAATAGATCCAGAGACATAGAAGCATAGAACAGACTGACAAATATTAGAAGGAAGTTGTGGGGTGTGGGTGGGAGAGATGAACCATAGAATTTATGTGCATGTATGTATAACCCATGGACTCAGCTGATAGTGCAGTGAAGGCCTGGGATGGGGCAGGTGACGGGTGAAGGCCATCAGTGTGGAAAAAAAAGGGACATCTGTAATACTTTCAACAATACAGATTAAAAAACAACAGATAAAATACTTGACATAAGTGAATATTTATTTATTCATTTATTTACTTGTTTATAAAAGCTTTCAATAAAGTAAGAATAGAGTCATTTTCTCAGTTTGATAAAGAGAAACCTGGGGATGTGCCCTGACCTGAAATTGAACTGTGACCTACTGATTCATAGGTCACCACTCAACCACTGAGCCATATTGGCCAGACTATGCAGAAGCTTTTTATTTTTATTTCCCCAAAAATAAAAATACTTTTATTTCAGCTAACATCATATTTAATGCTGAGAAGCTGGATGCTTTTCCCCTTGGACAGGGAATGAGGTGGGAGTTTGACAAAATTTTCCTAGACTTTTTTCTGTAAAGGGCTTGATAGTAAACATTTTAGGCTTTGTGAGCCATATGGTTTCTGTCACAGCTACGAACTCTGCCATTGTATCTCAAAATTAGCTTATTCAGTACTTAAATGAGTATGGCTGTGTTATTGAAATAGGCAGTAGTCTATGAGTTTCAAATGCTTACCCTCTTTTTTTGTACTTATTTCATTGTGGACTAGGACCCATTTGCAAACAGTGATCTCACATAAAAGGATACTGATCCAGTAGAACCTCAGGAGCACAGCTACCAAATAGGAAGATTTAAAAAAAATATATATATATATTTTTATTGATTTTTTATAGAGAAGGAGAGGTTTAGAGAGTTAGAAACATCGATCAGCTGCCTCCTGCACACCCTCTACTGGGGATTGAGCCTGCAACCAAGGTACATGCCCTGGACCGCAGTCGAACCCAGGACCTTTCATTCCACTGCCCCATGCTCTATACACTAAGCCCAACAAGACAGGGAAATAGGAAGATTTTTGATGTCTCAAAGTAAAGTCCACAGATTTCCAGTATCTAGTCTAATAAAAGAGTAATCTGCAAATTCACCCTCACTCCCTTACACCCACAAGCCATGCCCACCAACCAATCAGGAGCAAATATACAAATTAACTCAACTAAGATGGCAGTGCCCAGTGTGCCTCAGCCCGGCAACTGAGGTAGCCAGGCCTGTTAGGTAGGTGGTGGGGGAGGCAAGGGAGCCGAGGGGCAGAGCCATCAATCGCAGGAACCTGGGAAGCGGTGAAGCTGGCGATTGTGGGGGTTGGGGGGTCTTCTGCCCAGGCCTGCAGCCTCTGGCAGAGACCCCCAGCCTGGGAAGGGGTGGAGCCGGCCGTCACAGGGGTTTAGGGGTCTTCTGCCCAGGCCTGCATCCTAGGCCAGAGGCTACAGGTCTCGGTAGAGGTAGAGCTGGGATTGGAGGGGCAGGGGTGGAGCTGGTGATCAGAGTGAACTACAGAGGAAACACCTTTTTTGACCACTCATTGGCTAAGCTCCCTGCATGCCACTGGTAATATTCTTAGTAACTTGGGCAATAAGAATCCAAAAAGGCACCTAGGGTTTTTCCACCACACTCCTGGAGAAAAAAATGAAGGTCTACTGCTGGAGGGCTAAGAAATGTCATATCCTGCCCTAGCCAGTTTGGCTCAGTGCATAATGCCTCAGCTTGCTGACTGTAGGATAGTGGTTCAATTCTGACCAAGGGCATGTACCTAGGTTGCATGCTCCTCCTTGGCCGGGGCTCAGGTCAGGGCTCATGCAAGAGGCAACCAATTGAAGTGTTCTTCTCACTTTGCTGTTTCTCTCTGTCTTTCCCTTCTCTTCCACATCCTCTAAAAAATCAATGGAAACATATCCTCAGGTGAGGATAAAAAAGAAAGAAAGAAATGTCATATCCTATGAAAGACACATCTTGAAAATGCCTAAAGAATGTTGTCATTTTTTCATGGTGAAGGGACTAGAGTCTGTGTTAATGAAAACACCTTGGTGGCTGCGGTGACTGGCAGTGGCTGTAGCAGCAGAATGATGGGGCTAGTGGCTTCCCCTGATTAGCCTGGTCACTTACTATAAAGGGAGGCCAGACTGCAGCTTAGGCCATCTTCCCATGGGGAGCAGGGAGTGGGCCTAAGCTGTCAGTAGGACATCCCTGAGGGCTCCCGATATGTGAGAAGGGGCAGGCTGGGCTGAGGAACCCCCTGCCCAGTGCACGAATTTTGTGCACCGGACCCCTAGTCTGTGCTAATAAAAGAGAAACATGCAAATTGTGTCACTCTGCCATACCCACCAGCCAATCAGGATGAGTATGCAAATTAACCCAACAAAGATGGAAGCTAATTTGCATATGCAGGCACAGAGCTAAGACTGAAGACAGTGTAGCAGGAAGCCAAGAGCTGCAGAAGGGAGTGAGGCAGTGGAGACTGGAGTGGAGCTGAGGCGAGGCAAAGGATACAGAAATGGAGCCAAGGCAGCGGACATGGGAGCAGAGTTGAGGCAGCGGAGACGGGAGAGAAGGAGTGAGGCAGCGGAGACAGGAATGAAGCTCTCCTCGGCAGGCTTTACTCCCTTCTCTGTTTCACTCTGGTCATAGGAAGCCTTATTCTTGCAGGAATTGGCTTGAGAAAGCTTTATTCTTGTAGGAATCTTCCTGCAACAGGCCTCTAGTTTCCTGATAACTGACCAGATAACCATGGTGCTGTCCTAAATTCTAGGAAGTTTTGTAAATGGAACGTGCCTGGATCTTCTGTAGTGAAATAGGCCTCTTTATATTTATTTTGTATTAAGATCTGTTCCAGCAAAGCCCTGGCCAACTTCCTACCTTCTTACTCTCTCTGTCTCCCAAGCAGAAAGAAAGTATAAACAATATATGTCAGTTATAGACAAAGTTTTCCATTATTTCAAATTTAACAACTACACTGTAGTAATAGTTAAAAAATAAAATAATAGAACTGATCAATCAGTTGCATTGTAATAATGGATGACTATTTCTGTACTTATGTGGTGAATTAATCACTTGCAGAATATTCTTGAACATCACAATGTGCCAATAATGACAGATCTTGGAGACACTTTTATCCAATTTACAATATAACTTGGATATTATCTGAAGTATTTTAAAGGTATGTGAAAATAAAGAACAATGAACTTGTAGATAACTTTGAGAATACCCTATGAACCAATACTCTAAAGTTTGAGACCCACGATGTTCTAAGATGGATTTTTCTTTCTTACCTCTAAGAAGAAATTCTAAAATAAGATCAGCAGGCTGCCAGTGGATCAAACTCTCCATCATCTCATACTGTTTTTGAGCATGCAGGCATTTAAGAAAATATATGTAAATATGTGAATATATCTGGTCTAAACAAGTAAATATGTATAGTTACTTGGACGCAATACAGTCTTAATTCAGTAAGCTGTGTAAATTGTAAACTTTTCTTTCAATATTGAAATTTCCTTTAGGTAACCCTTATCCAGTCTTTGGATAAACCTGCCTTATGTTCTCCAATGGAGGAGAAAACATGGGGAAAGGGGATATTATAGGTAGAATTCTAATGGATGTCTAAATTATAAGCTTTCATTTGGGGTCTCCGTATGAGAAGTATGCCTGGTGAAGAGATGAAAACAGATTACTGTCTCATTCCTGCAAAAGCAGTATTAGTGACTATTCAGAGTGTCCAGGTATGGAAGAGAAATGAATGTGAGGGCTAGAATGAAAGTGTGTGACACGGAATTGAGTTAATGTAAGAAAGTGCTAGGAAAAACATACCAGTGTTTTACTTGCTAGTGACAAGGAAAATTAATTGTGATTTCTACTTTACTTTTATTACCTAACTAGGAGCCCGGTGCACAAAAATTTATGCACTTGGGGTGTCCCTCAGCCTGGCCTGTGCCCTCTCACAGTCTGGGATCCCTCAGGGAATGTCCACCTGCTGGCGTGCCTGGCCAGCCTGGGTGAGGGGCTGATGGCTGTTTGCAGGCTGGCCAAGCCCCCAAGTGTGGACCCTCACCCCATTGGGGTGTGGCCAGCCTGGGTGAGGGGTTGAGGGCCATTTTCAGGCTGCCCACAGTCCCTTCAGGTTTTGGGTCCCTACTGGGGTGACTGGGAAGCTTGGGTGAGGAGCTGAGGGGCGTTTTCAGGCTTTCAGGCTGCCCACAGCTCCCACTGACCCAACATCCCAGCAAGGCTGGCTGGAATCAGGTTGCTGGGGTTTATTTATCTTCTATTATTGAAACTGTTGCTTTAAGCCGAGGCCTAGGCAGGTAACAAAGCCTCCTGTTGGCTTCAGCTCTGTGGCTTCTATAATTGAAAGAATGTTGCTGTGAGCAGAGAGAGGCCCAGCCAGCCTAGACAGGCAGTTTCCTCCATCGCTGGTGCAATGGAAGCCTCCTGTTTAGTTCAGCTCCGTGGCTTCTATAATTGCAACTATGTTGCCGTGAACAGAGAGAGGCCCAGCTGGCCTAGACAGACAGCTTACTCCTGGTGCAATGGAAGCCTCCTGTTTACTCTAGCTCCGTGACTGCTGGCCTCCATCTTGGCTGGGTTAATTTGCATAAAGCCGCTCTGATTGGTGGGTGTGGCTTAGGCGTCCTGTAGAAATGGTCAATTTCAATATTATTCTTCTATTAGATAAGATTATATGTTTTAGTTTGTTGAGAATTTTTGTAAAATATTGTGTTTACCAGATACACATATATACACATTCATACTCTCCAGCAAAAACTTCTGCATCCTGGTGTATGATTGATATGCTCTAGAACCATGACATTTTTAATACATGAGCTTAAAATCTGTTTGATAACTACAAACTATTTATTACAGAACTCTCATAATAGTATGGGGGAAAGTAGTCTCATTTTTAAGGAATATCTGTCAGGAGACAGAATCAATTTTCCTTATCCTTAGAACTTATTCCTTTTTCCACTCCTGGAGAATTATAGAAAGTGAACTTCAAATGATGTAGAAAATAGTTTGCTGAGATTTGCTGCTAATACTGCTTTTAAAAGATTTCATTGAATAAATGCAACTTATTGTTGCATTCTTTATTGAATAAATGCACCAGCAGCGCTATTATATAGATAACAACTGGTGCCCTATAGATTTCACAGGCAGAAGATAAAAGCATACAAATTGTATTAACAGGTATATTGTGCATACACATAGAAGAAACTCAGTGAATAATAATTCAAAGGGATGGTTAAAATTTGGTCTCTTTATGTCTAAAAGGAGAGGAAGAGAGGGGGGAAATGGGACACTTATAGAAAAGCAAATGACTTTTGGAAAGAAATTATCCTTTAGAAGAATAAATGGGGATAAGATACTTTGTGACAATGCCTCTTTGGATATGATGCTGAGTAAAGATTAGAATTGCTTTAAGGAAGAGATTTATGAAAATTGAAGTTTTATGGGAGGCTCTGCTTCTAGGCAGATAAGGAATTTCAGGACCTCAAATGCTTTCAAGTTAAAATAATACTTATACCAAAGTATATTTGGCATATTTTGGGCTGGCATATCCTGATCCTTTCAATATGCTATTATTTTTTTTTACTGTAACTATTCAATAATAACCTTAAAAGTATTAAAAATAATAACAGATTCCAGAAAGGTAGTAGAGTTAATTTTTATATATAATATTACTCGTCTCTATATTAACAGTGAAACAACTAGCTCCACTGTATCTGACCAAACAGACCCTATTTACATTAATAATATAAAGGATAAAGTAAGTAAAATATCTGCCATAAAAATTGAAATTCTAACAAGTATTTAAAAATGACTTAAACAACTGCAAAGGTATATTAGGTTCCTGGATAGGAGAAACCAACATTATTATTTTTGATGATTTGTTTTTCTTTATTGATTAAGATATTACATATGTGTCCTTATCCCACCATTGCCCTCATATCCCAAAACCATTCATGCCCTCACCCCCCTGGGAAACCAACATTATTAATAATTTGTTGGTCTTCCCATTTGTGATCTATTCATGTAATATTTTTATTAGTTGTGGTTTTATTTTCATTCTTGCTGTGTAAAATTTATTCGCCAAACGATAAACGATTTTTTAAAAAGACATAAAACATCACTATGCTTTTAAAGTTCAAAGACGTTATAGCTTCTTTATTTCCAAAATTCTGATCACTATCAGCAATCACTAGATGATTTAGCCTATTTGCTTGCTCCCTTGATACATCACTCCACTGAGGCTTCCCATCTACAGATTCTACATTTGCACGTACTATGCTGCTTCCTCTATCACACTTGCTGAGACTTTATTTTCTTCACGATACTATCACTACTTAATTTTATCTTGTTTACATTTGGTCACTTATTTATTTTTGTCTAAGGTAAAAAATGTAAGATCCTAAAGATCAGGGACATAGTGCTATATACTTTTTTAAAATTTTGAAACTATTCTTAGTACCTAGTAGTGCTACTAGTGGAAATAGGTCCTTTCACAGAGTTGTGAGAAAAGTATTTCTGGGGAACCTCACATGGGAGGTTGAAGTGCTGTAAGGTTTACTGAAGCAGGAGCAAACGCAAAGGACTGTGCCAGGTTCAGCTCCATTCTGCTGTGGGGAAAGTCGTCAACAAAGTCAGAAGAAAGGCCAGGGTTAAAAAATTATGTGCCATTAGTTCAGTCTCTGTCCCCATCTGGGCTAGCTTAGCTTCTGTCCCTGGCCGTGCTGTCACTGTGTTACTGCCCCTAGGTTTGTGTTTGCAGCATGAACTTGGAGTCCACATGGGCACCATGCTGCAGGTGGCCGCTAGGGCCACATGGCTGTAATGGAGAAAGAGACGCATGAATAAACCAGGCTAGGGCATGAAACCGAGCAAGTAAAGGAGGGAGGGTGTGATAAGCCTTTGTTTGCTTGAATTGTATATTATTTCAGGCTTGGGAAGGACAAGGCATTCTTTCAAAATAACCAGTCAATTTTCTAATCCTTTGCAGGCTTCATTTGGGTTCTTTCCTGAAACAGTTCATTTCCTAGATCTTCCCAGTTTTGTGCCCTTTATCCAATCTGATTCTTTACCAGGCTAGTCTCCTTTTCTTTATGGTAGCCTCTTGGCTCATATGCATGCCTTGCAGTAGAAACACTCCCCCCTGTGCCATCTTGGCTTCTATAAGGTATGTGTCTAGCAGAGGAATTTTCCATTCTGGTAACAGTCCTTCCTGCCCACCTCCAGGACTGGGTCCTGAGGGTGGGGGATACAGCAGTCCCCAGGGAGTGTGTGAAGCTGTTGCTTACTAAAGAAGCTGGCTTATTGTCTTATTCAGCTCCCTAGACCAGGGGTCCTCAAACTTTTTTAACAGGGGGCCAGTTCACTGTCCCTCAGACCATTGGAGGGCTGGACTATAGTTAAAAAAAAACTATGAACAAATTCTATGTACACTACACATATCTTATTTTAAGCAGGACAGGCAGTGGCGGCAAAAACACCTGGCATGTGGCCCGCGGGCCGTAGTTTGAGGATGCCTGCCCTAGACTGTTATGTTTAACTAGAGGCCCAGTGCATGAAATTCATGCATAGGGGCGGGGGGGGAGGGAGGGGTTATCCCTCAGCCCAGCCTGAACCCTCTCCAATCTGGGATCCTTCTCACAATCCAGAATTGCTGACTACCAACTGCTCACCTGCCTGCCTGCCTGATTGATATAACCACTTCTGCCTACCAGCCTGATCACCCCTAACCACTCCCCTGCCAGCCTGATGGACACCTAACTGCTCCCTGCCAGTCCGATTGCCCCTAACTACCCTCCCATGCTGGACTGGTCACCCCTAATTGTCCTCTCCTGGTGGCCTAGTCACCTCTACTTGCCCTCCCTTGGCAGCTTGGTTGCCCCCAACTGCCCTCCCCTGCAGGCCTGGTCCCCCTAACTGCCCTCCCTTGCTGGCCTGATCAGCCCTAACTGCTCTCCCTGTTGGCCTGAACCCCCTCTATTGCCCTCCCCTGCAGGCCTGGTCACCCCCAACTGCCCTCTTGTGCTGGCCCAGTCACCCCTCACTGCTCTCCCCTGCAGGCTTGGGTCCCTCCCAACTGCCCTCCCCTTCTGGCCATCTTATGATGGCCATCTTGTGTCCACATGGGGATAGCCATCTTGCATGTTGGAGTGATGGTCAATTTGCATATTACCTTTTTATTAGATAGGATTAGATAGGATAGTGCCTGATTCCCATTGTTCCCTTTATTTATTAGATCTATCTACCTCTGCTAACAGTAGGAACTTAATAATAACTGAATAAATACATTTTAGTTAAATAATATATAGAAAAAATGTCAAGCAAATTTTTAAGAGATCATGGTTTATAATTTTGAATTTAATGGAACTTGATATGCCAAAAATGAGTTAAAGGCTTTGCAAGACACTTTAGTATATACTAAAAATCTTTACAGAAGCAGAGAGATGCACTATTAATAAATGTGGTTTTTATTAAGCATGCTTATTATTAATGCAAATATAAAGCCACTCATGTCATTAGTAAGCAGAGCAAAAAAATAATCATATTATTGGAAGATATTGAGCCATTATTTTAAGAATTTACCTTTAATTATTTATAGCTAAAATAATAACCAGGATAATCAGTTTTTACAAAGATTCCCTTCATTTGGTTTTAGAAAATTTAGCCTCAAAATCTTCTATAGATTACTTAAAATTAATCCATGGCCATTATTTTAAAAACTACATACACACATAATCAGAAATGATCAGTGATTGATTAAATTATTTGATTATATATACAGCCCTTTATTCTTCATTAGTGTTTTTACTCTTAGAAGACAGTTTAATTGCTTGGTGGCTGTACTTTCATATTATTTGTGCAAATGCAAATTTATATATTTTTACTTTCCTGTTGCTATAAACTTTTTAACGTATGTATCAGATTATATTTTCCACAATGTGTTGCAGCTTGTTTTATAAATCTAGCATGGTGTGGGCATTTTCTATGTCAGTAAATAGATTTTCTTCATTCTTTGTATTCTGTTTCTGGACTAGTTTTGCCTAAATTGAGATCTTAGGCGGGAACATTTGATGTGTTCTAAATTTAATGGCAGGTTGAGGCAAAAGAGAGCATTTTAAAATTACATAATAACACAGAGGCATGAGGGTATAGGAAAGGGACACAGAAGTGGATGAGAAGAATAAGAAGAGGCAGCATACTTGTGAGAAATGATGAAGGCAGAATAAAACTCAGAATTTGTAGATGGATGAGATAGAGTATTAAAGTGAAAAAATTGAAATGGCATTAATTGGAGTTTTTAAGTGAGCATGAATGTCTAATATACTAGTAGTTACAGAAACATGTGAAACAAAAATATAAGAAAAAATATGTGACTTTAAATATTTGTAGAGGTTATAAATGAACTATATTTGGAAAGCAGAAGAATATTAGGGAAAACAAATTCTAAGAGGTTTGTAAGTTTATGTATTTTTTAGTTTAATTCTGAGAGGTTCATAAGTTTATATATGTATTTATTTTACTTTAATAAAAATAAAATGTAATTTTATAGTTAATACTTTAAAATATGAAATTATATATTACTCAGGAAGAATATTGGCCAGGAAACACAATGTACCATTTGCATTAACTTATTATTACCAATATTTATTTTATCCATTTTCAACATTATTATCTTGTCAGTGTAATCACTATCTTTTTATCTTTCTCACAGCTCAAATAGGGACAAAGAGAAATTTTCTTTTAGGATCTTTTCTTTTAGTGCCGCTCAAAAAGGATTTGTTTCATATGAAATAATCTTCTCCATACAATAGAGCAAAAATATTATTTTTTCTTCTCCTCCCTATCTTTTGAACATAAGTTCATTTTAGGATATAGTCCTGTGAGCAGAAGAGTGTGATTTACTGTTATTCTTTCTGTAGAAACATGAAGACAAAGGTATGGGAAATTAATAGTGAGTGATTCAGCTTTATCAAATAAAATAATTATTTGCCTGGGATATCCAATCTAATAAAAGAGTAATATGCAAATTAACCCTCACTTCGTTACACCTACAAGCCATGCTCACCAGCCAGGCCCACCAGCCAATCAAGAGCAAATATGCAAATTAACTCAATTAAGATGGAATTGCCCCATGCAATGGAGGAAGCCAGGGCCCTCCCGGCCCTAAGATCTACTCAAGGCTACAAAATTACAA
>PVJC01051005.1:0-11577 GCA_004026665.1 Murina feae | reverse complement strand
AATCTAAACTAATAAAAGCGGAATAGTAAAATTAACCGTTTCTCCGGGACGCCCACAGCCAATCAGAATGGCTGTATGCAAATTAGCCCAGCCAACATGGCGGCCGCCACTCACGGACCTGAGTAAACGTTTAGGCAGCGTCCATTGCAGCAGGAGCCAGAGCGAAACTACCTGCTCGCTGGCTCCTTAGCCTTTGGCCTGAAGCAAAAACGCACATTTGCAACAATTAAGTGTAACAATTGTTTCATTATAGAAGCTGGGAGGTGAGGCAGAGAGGAGGATTCCTTAGTAAAAGGCCGCCTTAAAGGAACAGCATCAATTATAGGAAATCTGCGTCCAGCCGGCCTTGCTGGGACGTTGGGCAATGGGAGCTGTGGGCAGCCTTAAAGCCCCTCACTCAGGCTGGTCAGGCACGCCAGCAGGTGGGCATCCCCCGAGGGGTCCCAGACTGCGAGAGGGCACAGGCCGGGCTGAGGGACCTCCCGAGTGCACAGAGCGGCTGCAGGGTGGGACAGCGCAGGACCCAGAACCCGTGAGTGGGAAAGAGGCGGCAGGGTTGGAGGGCACCGGGAAGCGGGAAAGAGGCAGCAGGGTCGGCAGCCTGCTTGGTGGGCTTTCCAGGCCCTTGGAGGGGCATCGGGGAGCGGGTAGGAGGCGGCAGGGTCGGCGGCCTGCTTGGTGGGCTTCCCAGGCCCTTGGAGGAGTATCGGGGAGCGGGTAGGAGGCGGCAGGGGGTCGGCAGCCTGCTTGGTGGGCTTCCCAGGCCCCTTGCAGGGCACCAGGAAGTGGGAAAGAGGCAGCGGGGCGGTCTCGGCCTGCTTGGCAGCTGCCCAGGCCCTTTGCGGAGCACCGGGGAGCGGAAAAGCAAGGCTGCAGGGGACCGGTGAGTGGGAAAAAGTCAGTGGCCTGCTTGGCGGCTCCCCAGGCCCTTTGGGGGCCACTGGGGAGTGGGAAAGCAAGCTCTTGGGGGCTGGAGTCCTGCTTGGCGGCTCTCCAGACCCCTTCCGGGGATCAGGGAGCAGGAAAAGGCTGGCCTGACCACGAGGCAGGGTTTTTCCTGCTTTCTGGTGGCTGGAGGAAGATGGGCAGTAGGCAAGCTTGGGAGGCAGGCCGCACCCAGCCCTGGCCACGCTCAAAAAAGAGAACAACATGCAGGGGATGGCAAGAGTCTGAGAGATCATCATAGAGGGGGTGCCTGCTCCAAGCCTCCACGGTGTGCCTGGGGGCAGGCCCCCAGCAGGTAGACACACACAGGAGGACTGCTCCGAGCCTCAGATGAGGCTGGGGGCAGGTCCGCAGTGGCCACACACACACACACACACACACACACACAAAAGGCACCTGGCAGACTGGGGCCATCATAGGACATCCACTGAGGGGTCCCAGACTGTAAGAGGGCACAGGCCGGGCTGAGGGACTCCCTCCACCCCGAGTGCACAAATTTTTGTGCACCAGGCCCCTAGTAAAGAATAATATACAGAGATCCAACAGCAGATGAGAGGATCGTAAGAATCAAGTCAAAGATATGAAATATGAAGAAGCAAAACCCACCCAACCAGAAAAGCCAAAAGAAAAAAGAATTAAAAAATATGAAGATAGTGTAAGGAGTCTCTGGGACAGCTTCAAGCATACCAACATCAGAATTATAGGGGTGCCAGAAGAAGAGAAAGAGCAAGATATTGAAAACCTATTTGAAGAAATAATGACAGAAAACTTCCCCCACCTGGTGAAAGAAATAGACTTCCAAGTCCAGGAAGCGCAGAGAACCCCAAACAAAAGGAACCTAAGAAGGACCACACCAAGACACATCATAATCAAAATACCAAGAGCAAAAGACAAGGAGAGAATCTTAAAAGCTGCAAGAGAAAAGCAGTTAGTTACCTACAAGGGGACACCCATACGACTGTCAGCTGATTTCTCAATAGAAACTTTGCAGGCCAGAAGGGAGTGGCAAGAAATATTCAAAGTGATGAACAGCAAGAACATACAGCCAAAATTACTTTACCCAGCAAAGCTATCATTCAGAATTGAAGGTCAGATAAAGAGCATCACAGACAAAAAAAACTAAAGGAGTTCATCACCACTCAATCAGTATTATATGAAATGCTGAGAGGTATCCTTTGAGAAGAAGATGAAGACAAAGTAAATATAAAAATTATGAACAACAAATACATATCTATCAAGTGAATCTAAAAATCAAGTGAATAAAAAATCTGATGAACAGAATAAACTGGTGAATAGAATAGAATCAGAGGCATAGAAAGGGAGTGGACTGACAATTTTCGGGGGTAAAGGGTGTTGGTGGTGCGGGAAGAGAATGGACAATAATTGTACACCTATGGATGAGGGCAGCGGGGGGTGGGGGTAAGGACAGAGGGCGGGGTGGGAACTGGGAGGAGGGGAGCTATGGGGGAAAAAGGAGGAACAACTGTAATAATCTGGACAATAAAGATTTTTTAAAAAGTAGCAGATGGGGTCAAGGCTCAGCTGCTGCTGGCTTTTGAAAAATCTGTACAGGTCTGTCTCCATCAGGTCCTGCACAATGTAGACATCCCTCATGGTATCCAGGGTAGGTGCTCAAAAAATGTCTCAGATGCCAATCACATTCTCATGGCAGAAGCACATGAACATCTGGATTTCCCGCAGTGCTGGCAGTAGGTCTGAGATTCAAAGGAGCTACTTTTCTTGATGGCCACGTGTGTCTTGCATAAGTGGTCCTAAGCTGAGGTGGCCATGCCCTATGCACCCTGGCCAATGTACTACAACTGCGAGTAGTATGGGCCCACATCAAATGGCTATCCTGACCCACCCCCTCTGCTCCCCGGGATTCCCCACCCCTGGCCTTCTGAGCTGAACTACTGCCATCTTCACTCCCCCTTTTGACCCCAGAATTATTTTTATTAACCAACTAGAGGCCCGGTGCACAAATTTGTGCACCAGAAGGGTCCCTCGGCCTGGCTTGCTGGATTGGGCCAAAACTGGCTCTCTGACAACCCCAAGGGGTCCCAGATTGTGAGAGGGCCCAGGCCAGGCTGAGGGACCCCACTGGTGCACAATCGAGACCAGGGAGTGATGCAGGAGGTTGGCCAGCTGGGGAGGGAGCATGGGAGAGCTCCAGGACATGTCCAGCCCATTGCATTCAGTGTGGATCGACCAGACCCCAGCAGCAAGCTAACCTACAAGTTGGAGTGTCTGCCCTATGGTGGTCAGTGCATGTCATAGTGAGCAGTTGAGCAGCCTTAGCATATCATTAGCATACTAGAGGCCCTGTGCACAAAAATTTGTGCAGTGGAGGGGGGGGTCCCCTAAGTCCAGCCTGTGCGCTCTCACTCCCTGGGGGATTGGCCTCAGCTGGCAGTCAGATATCCCTCTGGCAGCCCAGGAGCGCTTAGGGAATGTCCACTTGCCAGTGGGGAGCAGGCCTAAGCTGCAGTCAGACATCCTTAGCACTGCTGAGGAGGCGGGACAGTCTCCCGCCACCACAGCTGTGCTGGCAGCTGGCAGCCTGGCTTGTGGCTGAGCAGAGCTCCCCCTGTGGGAGTGAACTGACCACCAGGGGGCACCTCCTGCATTGAGCATCTGCTCCCTGGTGGTCAGTGTGTGTCATAGTTACCAGTCATCCCCAGTCATTCTGCTGTTAGGGTCTATTTGCATATTACCCTTCTATTATATAGGAGAGAGGCCTGGTGAATGGATGGGGGCTGGCTGGTTTGCCCTGCAGGGTGTCCAGGATCAGGGTGGGGGGTCCTGCTGGGGTGCCTGGCCAGCTTGGGTGAGGGGCTGAGGGCCGTTTTCAGGCTGGCCACGCCCGCGGGCTGGAAACAGGTATTTGGGACTTATTTAACTTCTATAATTGAAACTTTGTAGCCTTAATCAGACCCCAGGTCAGGTTGCCCCTGTCAACCAAGGCTCCCAGCCCCTCCTTGAGCAGAGGCCACACTGGCTAGAAGCAGGTATTGGGCATTTACTTCTCTTCTATAAAACTTCTATTAAAACTTCGTAGCCTTGAACAGAGCAAGAGGCAGCCGATTAATGATTCTCTCTCATAATTGATGTTTCTCTCTCTCCCTCTCCTTCTTCTCTGAAATAAATAAAAACATATTTTTAAAAATAAATAAATAAAATTAACCAATGTCACCCCCAATGGAGCCAATAAAAAATATAAATAAATATGTTTTGAAATAAAAATGGAAATTTTTAAATCAACATCTTGCTGAATGTCAAGCTAAAAATCCACAAATATCTTGATTCTCTCTCTCTTGTTGTCATCTCTCATGATGTGGAAATATAGTGTATGATATGGGAATATATTTATCTTCTTTTCAATGTATTAATTAGGTATCTTTATTGAAGACCTAGGCAAAGCTATAATAGGTTCTTCACAAATAAGCATGTCTTACACCACAAATCAAAATGTACAGTTAAAGAAATGGAAAGGATAGGGTACAATTTTGGGGTAAATAATGAATGACTCAACTATTATAATGCAACGTCAGGGTAGTAGAAAGAGAAGTTGATTTGAGTCAGAAAACCTGGTTCCAAGTTCATGACTCCCTGTTTACCTGCCGGGTGGTTCTAGGCAAGTCTTGTAAACTCTCCGATCAGGTCTTCCTGCTCATGGCACTGAGGATCAATGACCATTGATACTGTATGAAAATAAAATGTAATAAATGTCAGTCTTTATATTCTTAAATCAAGTTATCTGGCCATCTCCCTGCCATGTGCACTGCTGGTGGCCTTCCCAACAATCAACAGACTAGTAGAAAAAGACGCAGTAGTCCATTTACACAATGGAATACTACTCAGCCACAAAAAAAGAAGCATCTCTTACCCTTTGGCACAACATAGAGGGACCTGAAGAGTATTATACTAAGTGAAATAAACCAGTCAGAGAAATACAAGTGCCATATGATTTCACTCATATGTAGACTCTAATGAACAAAATAAACTAACAAACAAAATAGAAACAGACTCATGGATACAGAGAACAGACTGACAGCTGTCAGAGGCGGCTGGTGAAAAAAAGTGACGAGATTAAGGAAAAAACAAACAACAAAAATCTCAGACACAGACAACAATACAGTAGGTCCTCAGGTTACATCGGAGATCTGTTCCTACAGGGCAACATAATACGATTTTCACTATAAGTTGGAACCCACATGCATAAGCACCTATGTCACCCACATGGAGCACATACACAGCAGTAATGAAGTGAAACAGTAAAAAATATTTAAAAGAAAGATAACAATTCCTGACCTTTACTTGTGGTAAATAAATAATAAAAAAACATCAAGCACATATGTACATACGTCGAAATGATGGAACTTTTTTTTAATATATTTTATTGATTTTTTTACAGAGAGGAAGGGAGAGAGATAGTTAGAAACATCCATGAGAGAGAAACATCGATCAGCTGCCTCCTGCACATCCTATACTGGGGATGTGCCTGCAACCAAGGCATATACCCCCGACCGGAATCAAACCTGGAACCCTTCAGTCTGCAGGCCAACGCTCTATCCACTGAGCTAAACCAGTCAGGGTGGAAAATTTTTTAAATAAATAAACTAGAGGCCCAGTGCATGAAATTTATGCACTTAGTGGTGCGGGGAGGGGGGGGTGATCCCTCAGCCTGGCCTGTGCCTTCTCACAGTCCAGGAGCCCCATGATTGATTTCCCACAGAGGGAGGCCCAGCCCACCTGCTGCAGCCTGCCAACCAGTGGCCTGGACTCCCTCTTCAGGGCAATTATGGGGAGATGGCTGGCCCCAACCAATCACATCGCACCTGCCCTGGCTGGCTTAGTGCCAGTGGGTGTCATAGTGTGGTCGTTTGGATGGTCATCTGGATGGTCGTTCCACTGTTTGGCTGTTTGGTCGATTTGCATATTACACTTTTATTATTATAGATAGGAGATGGCAACATAACCACAAAACAATATACGTTGAGTCTGACAAAACCTGAGGACTGTCTGTATAGGGATTACCGAAAAGAAAGGGGGATGAGGGAGGTAAAAGAAGGTAAAGAGGAGATAAATGGTGATGGAAGATGACTTAACTTAGGGTAGTAAACACATAATACAATATAAAGATGATGTATTATAGAATTGTACACCTGTAACCTATATAATTTTATTAAAAACAATGTCATCCCAATAAATTCAACAAATAAAAAATAAGCCTGTGATTCCCCAGACTTTGACCACAGGAGAATAGGATGTGACTATTATGCTAATGAACTCATTAATACCACAAATACAATTAACAAATGAAGTTGATTATTACTACCAAGCATTCACTACAAAGAGATAAGTTTCTGTGCTCCAACCACACAAGTAACTATTTTGCTGGGTTTGTCCAGAAGCAGTCTTTTCATCTCTGCTCATTTAGTAGCATCAAATGGGTAAATGCCTGGGAATGTGGGCTCAGCTCGTTATTTATATACATTACCTTGATTATAATTTGACCTCGTGCACATTTTAGTTAGAAGAATCCTACAAAATATCACTTCTATTTATAACACAGCCACATCTGCCAAGTCTACAGAGAAACAACATCCTAATTGGAAAGAATAAAGGGTTACCTCTGAGCATAAACTGCACATTCATTTAGTCATCAACTTTATTTCTTGCTAATTATCAATGGCTGTGCATCTCCTGGTAGCTTGGTTAGAGTTCTTTATTTTCCTAATAACTCCTGAGAAATGGAAACCCTAATGATCAGATCAGTTGACTGGGAAGCTGTGGGTTTAATGTGTGGTTTATTGGGGCCATCGAAAATTAAGAAATGTTCAAACTTTGACTTCTATAGGACTGGTACTGCAGCCAAAGGGCTATTTTCATGAGGTTCCTTCACTATCTGTGTCAGAGGAAGTGCATCATCTTTATAGTTTACGCAAAAGTATGCTTTTGCTGTACACCCAAAATTAAATACTCATCTTGTCACCAGTAGCTTGCATTGCTTCCCAGCCAGAGGCACTGAAAAGATGCAGCTGATCTCCACTGGGAAGTGTCCCAGTCACCAATCCTCAGCACCAACTCATGCACAGCCTCCTTGCTCTCTCCCCTGCCCATCGCATCCTGCCTCTCATTCTGAGTCATCCCTTGTATTAGTCTGCTCAGGCTGCCATAATAAATGCCATAGGCTGGGGGACTTGAACCATAGACACTTATTTTCTCACTAGTGGCCCAGTGCACAAAATTCGTGCACATTAAAAGGGGATTAATTATAGGAAATATTTTAATATTGCTGTTTGCCCTTTCTCTATAATAGAAGTGTCAGAGATTAAAGAAAATTAGTAAAATGTATATGAAAATCTTCCTCCTGTCAGAGTCTGGGGTGCACCATGGAACCCAGAGTCAAGTCTTCAACCACCCACATGCACCTCAAAATCACTCGAGACCCAAACCTGGACAGCCCCCATTCATTGGGCTAGATCCAGACCTGGCTGGTCCCACTCTGTCAAGCCCTGCCAAGTGGGGGGGGCACAGCCTGAGGTCCCCCATCAAGCTCTGCTGGGCAGAGGGAGTGGCTTGTGATCCCCCAGCCTGGCACCAGGGCAGGGGGCACAGCCTGAGGTCCTCTGGCAAGGTGCTGGGGTGGGGGGCATGGCCTGAGGTCCCCTGGCCCAGCACCAGGGTGGAGGGCATACCTTGAGGGACCTCTTCAAGTCCCGCTGGGTGGGGGGCACAGCCTCAGGTCCTCTGGCCTGGGGCCAGGGTGGGGGGCATGGCCTGAGGTCCTCTGGCCTGGCACCAGGGAAGAGGGTGCAGCCTGAGTTCCTCTGGCCTGGTGCCAGGGCAGAGGGAGCAGCCTGAGGTCTCCTGTCAAGCCCTGTGGGTGGAAGGCACAACCTGAGGTCCCCTGTCAAGCCCCATGCAGGAAGTGGGTGGGTGCGCAGCCTCAGGTCCCTGCTGATTGCTCCTTAAGGCTCATTATGGGAACTTAGCCTCAGCTGTGGATGCAAATTGACCAGAGTGATGGTCAATTTTCATATTCCCTCTTTATTATATAGGATGGTTTGGGAAGCTGGGAGTCAGAGATCAGGGTGCCAGCATGGTTGGGTGCTGGTGAGAACTCACTCCTTAGTTGCGATGGCCGCCTTTTTGCTGTGTCCTCTTCTTATAAGGACACCAGTTCTGTCAGATAAGGGCTTCCTCCTCACAACCTCATTTAACTTTATCATCTCCTTAAAGGCCCTTTGTACAACGCAGTCACATGGGGGTTAGGGTTTCAACACGTGAACGGGGAGGTGGTATTGGCACCATTCCGTTCATGGCTGGCACACTGATTCACCAGGGTGCAGTGTCCTTTCACATACGAAAAAAAAGGTTCGAGGAAGCCATGTGGGAAGAGTGCCTGGTGGGTAGCAATTCCTCAGGCTGTTTCATTTTTGCCTTTTGGTTCCTGAAACAGCTTCTCCACGTGGCCCCTTGCAGAGGCCAAGATAGAAACTTCTTAGGGAGGCTCCATGGGTTAATGCAGTATGGAAGGGCCATTTAGCCAAAAGAGGTGGCTATGGCTGTCTAAGCAAAGAATGGCTCTGACTGAGGACTATTACTGCATCATAAGCTCTGAGATGCACTGAAAACGCCCGTTGAAAATACCTCCTTCACGCCCGGCTGGCATGGCTCCGTGGTTGAGCATTGACATATGAACCAGGAGGTCATAGTGGTTGGATTCCTGGTCGGGGCAAGTGCCCAGGGTTGTGGGCTTGATCTCCATTGGGGATGCACAAAAGGCAGCCTATCAATGATTCTCTCTGATCGATGATATCTCTCTCTCCCTCTCACTTCTTCTCTGAAAGCAATAAAGACATGTTTTAAAAAAACACTTCCTTCAATGGGCTGATGCTGGAACTAAAAGTTATTCCATTGAGCGAAGGAAATGGAAGTCAAGGTAGTTGTCAATTAAGAGTAAATGGGGGTAGAAGAAGAAACCATTTCTTATTATTTTTTGTCCTAGATTTAAGAGCCTTAAGGGAAGGAACAACATTTTGCTCATGTTTGAAACCCCCAAGCACCTAGTGTGGTACCTTGCTCAAAAGCGGGTGCTCAATGTCTTGAGTGGCTGAATATTGCCCAAAGGATTTGCATTTCTTTCACTTCCATATGCCAAGTGCTGAGTAGAACTGATTACTTTTACTGTTAGTATTTACAAGTATATTTATCCATTTGTTTTCACTGCCTGAGCCAAACTGAATGCGGATGCCATATAAAGCCAAGCAATAAACCAGCCCAAGCCGTCACACGCTCGCATTCACTTCCTTCTAGGCTCTACCCACTTTGTGAATTTGTTAAATAGAAAACAAACTAGTTTCTATTGAGTGTGGATGTATATCTGGAAATTATTCTGGGCTGCAGTAAAAGCACAACTGATGTGCTATTCACATTGCAAATAAATTTATTCTTTAGCATTGTAACCATGGATTCACTTACTGTATTTTCTGATGGTTCTTATATCAAACAGCTAAATTTTCTGCCTTCTTCAATGTACAGTATTGGAAGTATTTCTGTTTTGAAACTGCACCTCTTAGTGGAGGAGCTGGCACTGAAAGAACAGCAAGTTAACAGGGACAGAAGAAGATCTTGCCTGAAGCACAAATTTGGAGTCACCTGATGGAGCGATGGAACGATGGGCACGGTGCCAGGCCGCAGCCTGAGATTTGTACCTCACACAGCAATGCCCAGAGATCTGTACCTCACACAGGCCTGACTGGCGGGCTCCTCTCTGGTTGCTGATGTATCTCCTTCTTGACCTAGCCCAGACACATCTGTTTATGAGGAAGGAACAGAATCCCTTTCAAATTAGCTCAGGAAAAGGGACTCTTTTCAAAGGATGCATCTCTTGTGGAAAAGCATGGCACAAATAAAAACGAACCTCACGGACAAAACCAGAGCTTGTCTGTGATGCTCTGCAGCACAAGTTCCCTGCCCTTCACACCAGCATCACAGTGAAGGTGTCTGAGCGCTCAATGCCCTCTATCTCTATGCTACCCAGAGTGACCAGCAATATTACATCACCTGAACTTATTAGTAGAATCTCGGGTCTCGCTCCTGAATCAGAATCTGCATTTTAGCAGAGGTAGGGCAGGAAGGAAAGAAGGAGAGAGAGGAGGAGGGAGAAAGAGAAGAAAGAAGGGAGGGAGAAAAGGAGGAGGGAAGGGAGGGAGAGAGGGAATAAGAATGAGAATATAATTTAATTGGCTGGTTGCTTGGCAGTGGACTGGCGATCCCTGAGGCAAGAGGCCACCCTTGATTGAATTTTGGAGGCGGTGGATGAACCAAAGGCCATGGGCAGCAAGAGAAGTTAGGTATTGCAGACAAATTGGCTCCACTGTGTATTTGAAATGTGTTTCTGAGCTCAGTTGAGCCTGAGTACATTCTGAGTGTTTAGCTCCTGAAAGATTCTACACTGCGAGCTGATTGTTATCACCTTTATGCACATCCTCGAAAGGAGGCATCCTTGTCTCTCAGGTGACTAGAAATGTCAAGTGTCATTAGCAAAGTGAATGTGTGGCTATTTATGAGCATTATTGTTACATCCGATAAAAATAATAACAATAAATTCAGTGCACTGATAAACCAAAGAGAAAAGAGAGCTCTGTATAATTCTTACCAGTTCAGTGAGCCAGTAATGAGCTCTCCCAACCTCTTCTTCTCTAAAATCTGAGTCTCTCCAAAGCAAGATCACACTGATGCTTTCATGTGGGCCAGTGGTTTCCATGCCTAGAGATACAGAACAGAGCTGTGGTGTCATTTATCTTCCGGGTTGAAACCTAACTTGAGAAGGCCAGGCTGTGGTTAGGTAATTAATAATCGTTTTTATAGTTGTATGTACCAGACATTTTTCTTATTAAATTTTAAAACTGATTAAAAATGAGACCAAAGTAATAATCACATTTTTTTCCTGCCTTGTAGAGCTGAAAACTAACTGGAGAAGCTCCTGAGTGGGGACACATGCCAAGAAAAAGAGGAAGGCTGTGAACACAATGGTCCAAAATAGGATAGGCATAATTTTTCTCTCTCTTTCCCTCTCCTCTCATGCAAGCATGAATCTCTGTTCTACTTTTCAGCACACAGAATGTCTGGTTCTTATCTACTAGCAGCCAGAAACACAAAAGCCCCTCCAGAATCACAGACTCGGCAGTTCTACTATACCCCATTTTCTGTGTCCTGCCAATCCAACACACATTCAATGGGTCCTGCTCTCTGGTGCCAGCCAGCCTCAGCCTCACCCTGAGTTCCTGGGGCTCCTGCCCGGAGCACTCCCTTCTTGTTAAAAGGCATATTGGCAACTCGCCTTTGTTAAGAATGCTCAGATGCAACTACGAGGTAAAGAGAGACCTCACAGAGGCTCTCGCTCCTGATGTTACTTTTATAAACATCTAAACTAATAAAAGCAAAATATTAAAATTAACCGTTTCTCCGAGACAGGGTAAGCCACGCCCACCAGCCAATCAGAGCGGCTGTATGCAAATTAGCCCAGCCAACATGGCGGCCGCCACTCACGGACCTGAGTAAACAGCCCTTTCCATTGCGGCAGGAGCGAAAGTGAAGCTGCGCCCTTCAGCTCAGCTCCGA
>PVJC01051004.1:0-11609 GCA_004026665.1 Murina feae | reverse complement strand
TCCATTGATCTATATGTCTATTCTTGTGCCAGTACCAGGCAGTTTTGAGAACAGTGGCTTTATAATATAGCTTGATATCTGGTATTGAGATCCCTCCTACTTTGTTCTTCTTTCTCAGGATCGCTGCAGCTATTCGGGGTCTTTTTTTATTCCAAATGAATTTTTGGAGAGTTCGTTCTAGGTCTGTAAAATATGCTGTGTGTACTTTTATCAAATTTAAATGACATACTTAAAAAGAGTATATTTTTGGTATCCCACCAGATGAATACAAGGTGATATAGCAAGGTGATATAACCAAAAAACCTACACCCATACATCAAAGAGTCTATTCTTTCAAGTCACTCTAGTCACATAATATGAAGCTGAAGAAGCTCTCAGAAAACTCAGTTGTGTATGCAAAAAAACATCTGAAGTTTTAAATCCTCTAATAGTAGCTTTCAGGAGTAAATAGCTCTCATAGGCAACCTAATCTAGTTCTTTAATCTTAAAAGCATAAGAAAATTTGACCTCTGAAATCTGAAAAGTGTAGAGAACTATACTTGTTTGTTTGCATGACTTTCCCAAATACAAAGTTTCTTATTTTTCAAGAATGTTCATTCATGAAAGTATATTCATCCCCTCCAATTTTTAAGCCTGTAAACATCATATTTATACATATGATCAAAATGCTAAATGGGAATAATAAAGTGGCATTGCACTGCCAACCACATCATGGGCCAGACTACCATGGCTGCTTCCATGGTTCCCCAGGAGTCAGACCTGGAGAAAGATAACAGCTCTGAAGGACAGGGTAGTAGTGCTTCCCCCTGGGAAGGCCAATGGAGAGTTCAGAGCCTCCCCAGGCAGCGGGCACCACAGCGGGCACTACAAGACATGTCTGGTGGTGCTTTCTGGACTACGTGGGTTGATACACATCACCTGCAGCACTCAAGAGAACACTATTTTTTCAAGTATTACATTCAGTGTGGACCAAAAGCATGAGTGGAGTACACCCAATTGTGACACAAAATGCCCTGGAAGTTTTGAGTTAATGTGGCCCCAACTCCCTGAGGTACTGCCAGGGAATCATTTAGGCACAAAAAAGACTTGAGTAATAATTGTGATTAAGTTTCAGTTTGAGTCCAAAGGCAGGAAAACACTAGTGTCAGTCTGAAGGCAGCCAGGCAGGATGAGTTCCCTTTTTCTCCTGGGAAGATCAACCTTTCTGTTCTATTCAGGCTACCCCCCTGATTGGAGGGGGCTCATCCACACTAGAGAGGGAAATCTGCTTTACTCAACCTGCTAATTTAGTTGCGGATCTCATCCAGAAACACCCTCACAGACACACCCAGAATAATGTCTGGGCCAAATGTCTGGGTTGACCAAATGTCTGGGCACCTCTTGACCCAGACAAACGAACATACAAAATTAACCACCACATGCTTGAGAGGAACAAAGACAGAAGTAGGGCAGAGCACTACTAATAAAAATTTGAGGTCAAATGGCTCTCAGAGATGAGGGTCATGCCTCATTTACCTGGGTAAATGTTATATTGCTAACCACTATATAGTTAGAATAGGGGAGTTCGGATTTAAAGAGACTGAGGTAGCCCTGTGAGGCAAACCAGCAATTGAAAGAGAAATGTGCACTAAAATCAAGATGGGCTTTATATGGTCACTAGAGGCCTGATGCACGAAATTTGTGCACTTGGGAAGGGGAGTGTCCCTCAAGCCAGCCTGAACTATCTCCAGTCTGGGATCCCTCTCACAATCTGGGACTGCTGGCTCCCAACTGCTCACCTGCCTGTCTGCCTGATTCCCCTAACCACACCCCTGCCAGCCTAATCTCACCCCCAATGACACTCCCCTGCCAGCTGATCACCTCTAACTGTCTCTCCCTCGGCCCCCACCACCAGGGCTTTGTCCGGAAGGAAGTCAGATGGCCAGTTGACCTGGTCTAAATAGCATATTACCTTATTAGTATAGATTACAAACATTTAGATGGAGAATTTTCATATAAGCAATTATCACTATAGCCAAATCATAACCACTCAGTATGGGTCTGTTTCACTGATCAAGTATAAGAGAATTTAAAGCGTTATGGTGATCTAGATTTCCCTTTGAAAAAAAGTAAAATCAATGGCCCACTATCATTGTACATGTAGGTTCACTATATCTTCAAGAAATTTATGCTGGTATCAGAGAATTTTAGTTCAATATTCTTACTTAACATTTTTGTTAGATGTTATGCTTTTCCAATTTTCTGTATCTTTTCATACATGTGTTTTGAAACAAAAGTAATAACCTTGTTTATTTTGGAAAAAAATTAATTCAGGTAGCTATTCAATAAAGGGTTATAAGAATACCCTTAATTAAATTAGCTTTTGTTCCAAGACAGCACTTTCATTACCCTAGATTTTGCTACATGTAAAATTAATGTATCTTGAACATATCATAATTGTATTTTTATTAACTAGGTAAATTTTTTTGCAGAATTCTATGAGAGTGTATGCTGTGTGATTATATAAAAATGAATACATTCAAAATCATTTGCAAAGGCAAATAAGTTGATATCAGTTGCTTATTCAACACTTAATTTTGAAGCATTGTAACTCTAAGGCTCTGCAGCTTTCTCTAATTCCTCCTCATTCTTCAGCTTCCATGCAAGTTCCCTCTTCTCCCTGGAGCCCTGGTGCCTATAGAAGCTTTCAAACACTTTTGTTTACAAACTTCTACAGAACATGATCTTTACCAAAATGTATCATATTCACTTTGTTTCTTATGTTTGTTTTAATTTTAAGTCTGAAAGCAGAAATTAATCTCTTTGAGATAAGGGGTCCAATATCTCACTTTAAGGTTCATAGTCCCTAGCAACCATATTAATTATATATATTTTTGGTGTTCTCTACATTGGTAGATCTATTTCTCCTGAGCCCTACAGAGAAAGACTGAACAAAGGAAATAAGATAATGTTCTATATAAATTATTAGCAGATAATTTAAAAATGGAGCAGCAAGTTAAACTTATTGGACACATAGTAATTTATACAAAGGAAAAAATAAATGATCTTAGTCAACATCCTAGAACTTAGATTAGCATCATGTATGGCAAAATTCTGAGAATTATGAATTTGAATGTTGGATTATGATTAAAATACATGGTATGACTTTAGTGTGTATGTGGAATCATGTTATAAGGAAGCTATATAAATAAGCTTTCTTATAATAGAAAAGTCAAAAATATTTATTTTCAGTACAAAAATTAATAAACCCTATAATCATACCAAATTTTTTCTGTTTAAAAAATATTTGAATGCTTTTGTGAAACTAGTGAACATATTTTTTATTCTTACTTCCTTTGTAATTTTGTGTGATATTTTTGTGCTTATATATTTGTATAAATACTCATTTCTAAATATAAAGCACCTATGCTCTCATAAATTCATTACAAAGTAAAGTTCTATAAATTTATTTTTTAATTCTCTTCCATAAGAAAAAACAACAAAAACAAACAAATAACAAGTTGGTTTTTTTTAAGAACTTAAGGTTATAAATTAATCCAGGTATAGCAAACTAGAGTGACTATTTCCCGGTATCTAGCTTGTTTCAGCGTTAATAGGCTAATGCTTTGTATCTACAGATATGAATGTCAATCAGTGACCTAAATCTGTGGAACACACCAAAATTCCATTGAAATTTTAAAAAGAAAATTTCTTATTTTGTTGGTATTCTAAAAGCATAATATTCATTTTTAAAATAGCTAGATGTTTGTCCACAATTCTTCTAAAATATTCTAGAATTTTGTCCCAAACTTTTAGGGTAACATAAACTGGTTTGTGGTTGTAGTTTATAGGAATATTATTTTCAAATAGGATATAATGCAAAGTAAAATTTAAATACAAATATCTAGGTAGGATTAGGTACTCTACACCATTCTCACTAATTTTCATTTATTCTTAATCATTAATTAATCTAACCCTTGCTGATTTGCCAAAGTTCAACAGAAAATATCGAGCTCACTTTAACTGGGAAGACTCCATTTATCTTTCCAATATTTCCTGCTTTCTTTCCCCTCCTCACCTACAAGAATGATAGTGGGGAAAACACACACACACATCACAGTGTGATGCTGCTAGCTGGTGTGCATAAAAACCCTCGACAGTCATTTCCCCATCAGCAGTGTCCCCGCTGACCAGCTTATGAATCTCTCCCACTGCCCTTCTCCTCAGGTAGCTGGCTGCTTGATGTTTACTGATTAATTTGCATCACATATTCTCCTAGCAACCAACACTAGGATTGGATTAGACACTTTTGTAAAAGAGTGTTTTCTGTTAAAGGAGCTTAGACATTCTAAACACCATCAACAGAAACTAGTAGTCTTTAAGCAAAGCTAAAATGTGATCCTTCATACCCTTATAAGAAATTTTAGCCAAGAGCCTTTTTTGTTGTTTTTACTTGGGATAATCAGTATTTTTCTGTTTTAAAAAAATATACATGTATAGACACACCCTCAATTACACTCAGTTAATCTTGACAGTAGAGGCTCACTACATATTATGTATTTTAAATAAATCCACGAATAATTAATGTCATTTTGTAATCGTCAGTGCAAGACATAGAAAACAAATAGGTCTGTTTTGTAAAATGGCCAGTTTAGTTATGTAGAGAATGAAGTAAATTTTCCTATAAAACATTGTAATTAATTTTCATGTTTTAGATCAAATATATATATATGAAACCAAAACTTTCAATTAAGATTTATTTACTGGAAACTTAATGTACTTATTTTTCTCTGCTTCTTAAGTAGTGTTACTGTGTCATCAATTATGTGTAAATTCCAGTAACATTTTAATTTCAAAGTATTATTTGATAGAAGAGCAGACATAAGAGGAAATATAATATGTATAATAAATCATCTCCAATAACATTAGATAAGTATATGATGATTATCTTAGCAGGTCTTTGAAATAAGGGAAGAAAATATTTTATTATGTCCCATTAAGATTTTAATCTGGCAGAAAATAATACTAGAGAAGAAAGTAAGATATTTTAATAAGATCAATAATAGTTATTAGGTTATTAAGATTAAAAGTGATAATCTTGAGGCAATGAAATGTTTTGCAATTAAGAATCCAAGATTAAAAAAACAAAAACCTATAGTTTAGTTATTTGGTGAAGATTAATAGAATATTTTCCCAAAGGTAAGAATAAAGTAGCAAATCTTTCATAAGAAAATGAATTACCAATTCAGCTATGATTACTGTTATACCTAGGATATTAGAAAAATGCCTTTTCTTCCATTTTTATTTTTCACTAAAATTTATTGTTTTCTATGTAAGTATTCCTTAAATATTACATGCACTTTTAAGAAATCTGAAATGTAAACATTAACCACTTACTTCATTTCAAGTTTAATTTGGTAGAATACTGGAAATCTACGTAATTAAAATTTTAGAAATTACAGCTATAGTTACTGCAACTTCTTAGTATCTTGATAGGTCATTAAATAGCAATTTTTTTTACTTTTAAGGATGTAGAGCTCATATTTGTGCCAGGTACAATGCAAAGCATTTTAATAAAATACCTCATATAATCCATTCCAAAATAGTTGAGACAGATATTACCTCCAAATTATAGATCCTATCTGAGATTTAGAAATGGTAAATAGCTTGCCAAAGGTCATAGACTAAGGCAAAGCCAAGTTGAAACTCATTACTGTGGGACCCCAATATTACTAATATTTTTCAAAGTGCTTCCCACCATTATGGAAACAATACTTTGATCTTCAAGCACCTGTAACTTCATTGATACTCAAGTTTCCCAAACTATTCACCCAGTCTTGGCCTGGGCTTTATTTTTTTAATATTTTTATTGATTTCAGAGAGGAATGGAGAGGGAGAGAGAGAAAGAAACATCAGTGATGAGAGAGAACCACTGATTGGCTGACTCCAGCACGCGCCCTACTGGGGATCGAGTCTGCAACCAGGGCATGTGCCCTTGACCAGAATCAAATCCAAGACCCTTTGGTCCTCAGGCCAATGCTCTTACCTACTGAGCCAAGCCAGCCAGAACTGGCCTGGACTTTAAAATGACTATATTCTTCTTGCTGATGGCTTATCAAACTCCCACCATTTTTAGATAGCAATGACAAAAGAATAAACTAAATTACAAAGAAATCGGCATGATTAATGATTCTCTACCTGAAGATTATTTTTTTTAATTGAGAGAGAGAGAGAGAGAGAGAGAGAGAGAGAGAGAGAGAGAGAGAGAGAGAGAGAGATGCTTTTCTCCGTTTTCACATAGCCTGGTATAAGACACTCTGGGCTAATGAGATCTGAAGGATAGATGTCTTTGATATCCATGCACTGACCTATCAAAGGGTCCCAGATCAATCTTTTGGGTTAAGCCATTGGCCCTTGTTAAAACTATGGCTGTATTTACAGTGAATGAGAAAATGTAGAGAAAGAATAATCTGTTGCTATACTGCCAAGTTTTGATTCTCCATTGAATTGCACCAAACAAGAGATTTACACAGAAGATTTTGAAAAATTTACTACAAATACACATGTTCAATGATGTCACCCACATTTTGAAGAGTATATCATTAACAAATATGAGCTAAGTCTACTTCTAAAACATTGGTGAGAAATAATGGCTAAAACTGCTACAAGAGGATGTAACACTAAAGAATAAAGTGATTTTTATATATGTCTTTGTATCAATAATGAGAGACAATATTGAGAGCTAATGTTTTGCAGAGCTCAATATGATTCCCTTACTTAAAGGTGGAGGAGGTAAATGACACCTAGAGGGAATAGTAAACCGAGAAAAACATCACAAACACCATAGTGATGCTGGGAAATATGATACAATACCATTGAAAATGATTAAGAATCTGAGAAAGAAAAATAAGCAGAGGATTGCCTTAATTGTTTAGTTGTTTATGAACATGAAAAAGAAAAGAAACAGTCCCTCTGCAGTGGCCAGAAGAGGTAGAAAACAATTGGGTCAGAAAATTAATTTTTTACCAAGACATCCTTGCTACTGTTCCCAACACTTTAGCACAACTGCATATTCATTTCATAAGAAACGCTATAGGATATTAAGCAAATTATATTTCATAAGACATTAAAATGTTTTTATATTAAAACATTATTTCCTTACACACACTAAAACAATGTCTATATCCAGTGCAGCTATTGCCTAAGGGTGACAGTGGCTGGTAAAATAGCCCCCTCCCCCACCTATTTCCACAGAAGCCACTCTGAGTGATTTTTTTTGAACACAGGAGAAGCAGAGCTTTTTGATCCAGCTCAGTGCTGGACCTCTACTCCAACACCCCCATCACCCTCATTTCTCTACTCCCAGTCCTATGTCATTTTTAGTTCTTCACCCCAATACCTGCTATTACCCCTGGTATCCTTAGCCCATATGATCAACTCATCAACAATCCAAACTTATGGTTCTTCTTTGAATCCCACTATATCCACAGCCTTGGCAATCTGCACAATCTCATAAGCACCGTCATACCCAATAGAAGGGAATGGGTCTGTCTGAGAAAATAAACTCTACACGCCCACTGCCTGATTACAATTCTGCAGCCTTATTACGTTCCACCTGCAGCATTTCCGCTCCACTTTGTTTCTGGTTCCACACTGCCATCCTCTCCCCCAGTCACTTAGCTTCCTCTTGGATTCACTCCTCTGCGCAACCGGCTGGAACCTCATGGTGTTCCAGTCCAACCACTCTCACCCCCACCCCAGACCTTGACTCCAAGGAATAAAACCCAACACTTCTGCTCCCCAAACGCGGGCTGCTTGTGAGATACGTCACCTTTACAGACGTATCTTCCAACTTCAACCCTGCCCAGGAGGCTTTGGCTTCTGCTTATGGGTCAGTAATCAGCTGTTTCCTGTTCCTCAGAGTATCCATTTAAAATACTCACTGTTTCCCTCAAAAGCGTTTCCTAATGGTGTGCAAGTGTATGTCCCATCAACAGGTCTTTGACAAACAAAACAAAATAAGCCCTGATATTCAAACTGCAAATACTCCCACTGTGGCCCATATCAAGGTGCCAATGTGACATAACTAAATACACAGTGAGGAAGTCGCACACCTTTCCGGGTGTTTCCCCCAGATCCAACATTGTTTCTGTTCTTAGGAACAATAGATAAAAATAACCTAAAGAGCATGGATAATATTAAGTTTAGTAAAATAATAGGAAGCAAGGAATGTTGAGTATTTATTGCCTCAGTTTTAATATAACTTAACTGTAAATTTATGTAATTTACATTGTAATAATGACCTTGCTTAACAGTGACTTGCAAAATTCCTGTGACTTAGCAGTTAGCTCCTTCTAACCTGTGCCAGCAGAGCACTGATTTGCCCATTGCAAACCTTCGTTGTTTTGGCCAATGATCCTGCTTCATTTCTCTATAGTTATACTCACTGTGACCTTGCTTCCAATTGTCTCAGAAGTGTCCTTTATAATATTCCAGATGAATTATTTCACCTTAGTTATTATGATTACCCCCCACTAACTCCAGAACTGCATGTCCTTGGCACTCCCTCTCTCTCCTGCATTCCCAAATGCTCCCTCTCCTCACTCCACCTTTGTAAACACATTCAAGATCCCCATCAATGAAATTAAAAATATCTCTTGACCCTGACCCTGTGTCTACCTCTAGCCATCTGCATTTTTTTTATATCTGTATATCATTTTTATCAGAAATTCCACAGGAAGAGCAATTTCTATAGCCTCATCCTTGTTCCTTGCCTTTTTTTTCTGAAATCTGATGACATTATCATGGAAGGAAAAAGCATGAATCACCTCTAAAATGTTAAATTTCAAAGATATTTTTTCAGTTCTATTTGCTTTTTTACTTAAAAAAAATTCTTTCAACATTAGACCCTTCCCTCTTAAACTGTCTTTCCTCCAACTACTGTCTGGCCTTTGGCAAGCTCCAAACCTGTGGAAGAATGGGCAGGGCATCCTTTAGGAGCATTCCTGCAAGAACCACCTAAACAAGCTGGCCCCCATGCAGTTGGAAGGATGCTGACCAGGAACACTAAATATTTGCCACAATTGAGGCCAGAAGCGCCTTTGCCTTTACAAACCTTCATTTTTTTGGCCAATGATCCTGCTTCATACTTTACTGAGAAAACAGACCGTCCATTGCATCCTCAATTTCTTGCCTGCATATCTACAAATTTCTCTACAGTTATACTCACTGTGACCTTGCTTCCAGTTGTCTCAGAAGTGTTATTTATTCTATTCCAATGAAGGTTATGGAGGAAAGGACCTTTCCCTGTTACCACGAGAGGGATGACCACTTGTCAAACCCAGTGGCCCCTATGTTTATCCTCAGGTACGGGATTGCTGCTGCTTGTTGTATCCAGCAGTTGGACCTGAGACCCAAATACTTAGGCGGAAAGGAAATAACACCATGTAAGGGGATGCAGAAGAAGGGGGAAGATTCTCAGAACTCAAAGCAGGTGACTGCTATTGAAATAGAACAGAGGTGGAGGCAAAAACCCAGCTTGAATAAAAAATAAGATCACTCAGGCAGAATCAAACTAAATATTTGTATATACACACATGTGTGCACACGCTTTGGACAATGCATGTTTCCAAAACATTGCCTTGTCCCCATATTAGTTCATTAGCTCAGCATTTCTCTTCTAAACCCAACCCAAGAGATGGATGGACAGAGATGGTGGTGAATCCTGGAATCTATTATGAAAACTGTGGAACACCCTGAAAAAGATAAAAACTGTTTATTTAGGTTGTAGCATTAGAGAATGTCAGTAACTTCAAATTGTGGAGAGCGGCTACAGTGTTTGGACATGTTCAAGCCTCAGACTAATGAGAGGGCACAGACCCCTCATGGCCACGTGCAAGTCCCAGCTTGGAGGGCAGAGCCCTCCCAGCATAATTGCAGCCAGCAGCTATAGTTGTAAGCTTGAGCCTATGGTCCGAACACGTGGCCCCATGTGTCTGAGTGATGTGGGCTCGATAGAGTTCAGGTGCATGCAACTGAGTAGGATCGAAACCCACGAGAATGCTGTAAGCATCTTGACCACACCCTTACTTTGCCTCGTGGAATATGGCTATAAAATAAAAACTCGGCTTACAGGCTGTGGCACTGTCTCCATCAGAGTGGGCAGTGTCCCGCCAACATCCAGCTTTCATTCTCTGTCTGTCTTTTCTCAATCCTTTACTGCCCCTACACGAGCTCACTGAACCTGGCTAAGCTGGCGTAGCACATAAGGTGCCCAACGTGGGGCTGAATATGCCATGGCCGTGCCAGCTCGCCACATCAAATAAGAGGACCACTTAGCACAGGCTAATATAAATGGCAAAGGCCAGAAAGGTAACATTAAATGCTCCCAAAATCTAGAAAGTAGGATAGTACTAAATGTTATCAGGAGGGCAAATGCTGGTCTAGAAAATAATTTAGTAGGTTTAATGAATTCAAGTATTTAAATACCAGTGACTCATCAATTCTGCCTGGGAATATATCAGGGTGCCAAAGGATAGAATTGTCCGTTGGTGCATGGTGAAATTTCAGAAGGTATCTTTCACAAGGGTAATGAGAAAGTATGCTACATATGAAATTGCCCGAGTCTTATAGATGTACACAGTTGAAACAAATGTAAAGTTTGTAACTAATTAAAAGACAGAATGAGTGAAAAGTCTTTTGATATAGACACATAATTAACAGAAATTGATTGTTATATGCATTCATAATAAAAGGTAAAATACTAGAAATACTTTATCTAACCTATGTTTTCAATAATATTCATCTATTATAATTACAAATATTAAAAAGTGCACGGAGACAACAAGTATTTTTTTCAGACAGATATTTCATACACAAAATCACATAGTTCCTTAAACTATTTGGCCTTGACCTATCAATGGGAATTCTTCCCCTGACCTCTCATAATTCAATATCTGGAATCCAGAAAAATGGCTGTTTCCATCTGTTCCACTCAGAGTGATCAATATTTAGTTAAGTTCATGCATAATAATGAATCTGTATCTCCCAGAACGTGCTTTGTGAAATTTTGGCATATAATTTGGTCCAAGAGCAGGACCTTGACAGAGGGTATCTGCATTTTCATTTTATTTTACAAGGGATGTGGGAATGCTGACTATCTACTTTTTACTTTTCCCCCCATATTATTGCTTTGCAAAGGGAAGCATTCTGCCACAGTGAAATAGACATGTGCTTCAAAAAACTCTCCCTTTAGACCCAAACATGGGCTAACTTCAATAAATGAAAGTGGCATAGTTTATAGAATTGGTTTCTCACTAAGTATGTGAGTTAAATTAGCTTTTTAGAGGCCTTCAGAATTTTAAGGGAAGCAAAAGAAAAAGCATTCTTCCAGCATCAAGAAAACTCTTTACACAGATAATTGCCCCATTTAATTTGCATTTCAATGCATACCAAACTGACAAATAGCAATACTCAGGAGGACAACCATGGAAGACTTCCTATCAAAGTAATAAGGTGATAGGTGAACTACAGGGGGAGGAAGAAGGGCTGGTGGGATTACTTACTACAGTCTATGTGTTGGTTGCAAATTCCCAAGTTCAAGTTATCAACCTTTATTCCTGCCTCACTAC
>PVJC01051003.1:0-11614 GCA_004026665.1 Murina feae | reverse complement strand
GGTGCCTGCTCCAAGCCTCCACGGTGTGCCTGGGGGCAGGCCCCCGGCAGGAGGACTGCTCCGAGCCTCAGATGCGGCTGGGGGCAGGTCCCCAGTGGCGACACACACACACACACACACACACACACACAGAAGGCGCCTGGCAGACTGGGGCCATCATAGGACATCCACTGAGTGGTCCCAGACTGTGAGAGGGCACAGGCCGGGCTGAGGGACTCCCTCCACCCCGAGTGCACAAATTTTTGTGCACCGGGCCCCTAGTCCTATATAATAAAAAGATAATATGCAAATTGACCCTAACAGCAGAACCACTGGGAATGACTGGTCACTATGACACACACTGACCACCAGAGGGCAGACGCTCAATGCAGGAGCTGCCCCCTGGTGGTCAGTGCACTCCCACAGGGGGAACTCTGCTCAGCCACAAACCAGGCTGCCAACTGTCAGCACAGTGGTGGTGGTGGGAGATTCTCCCGCCTCCACCGCAGCTCTAAGGATGTCCAACTGAAGATTAGGGCTGCACCCCGCTGGCAAGTAGACATCCCCCAAGGGCTCCCAGGCTGCCAGAAGGATGTCTGATTGCCTCCTTAGGCCCGATCCCCTAGGAAGCAGTCCTAAGCAAGCAGGGGGACATCCTCCGAGGGGTCCCAGATTGTGAGAAGGCACAGACCAGGCTTGGATGAGGGACCCTCCCAAGTGCACAAGTTTTTGTGCACAGGGCCTCTAGCATAAAGTGACCAGATTTTAACATTGGTAAAGCGGGACTCCATTGACCGCTTGGCTGCCGAAAACCGTATCTTCCCTTCCCATTCTCCCGCCATTCCCTAGCTTGTTGTGCATTCTTTCCAAAAATTGGGACTTTTTTAAAACGCCGCAGGACGCGGGAAAAATTGTTAAAAATTGGGACTGTCCTGCCAAAAGCAGGACATCTGGTCACTGTACTCTAGTATTTTATAGAAGGCCTGCTTTTCTTGGCTAACAACTTATCAGTGCAATAAAAGTCATTCATGTGTATGGAATATCAGTTTTTTTTTTCCAAAAACCTTTTCTTTATTTCTTATTATCCTTCAATATCCTTTTAGGCCCAGACAAACAACAACAAAAAATGCAGTCTGGGGAAGAACCAAGATGGTGGCATTCGGAATATACCTAAATGCGCAGCCTCCCACATCTACATTATAAAAATACAATTATTAAGATAAACGACCATCCTCCAGAACCAAGGGAGGGAAAGCTTTACAAGTAGAAGGCAAGAGAAGGAGTGCATTGAAACTAAGTAGAAGTTGCCGGTGCCAAAACTGAGAGGTATGGACATCCGCGAAACGGAGTCGGCGCAGGCGAAAGGGAGCGGCGGCAGCTCCTGAGTCCGCGGCTCAGAAGGAGATTGTAAACTCCGGGGTTGCACTGAATGCGATGTGGGCTGTTGGGCAACGGGGCGGAAGACGAGTGGCGTTCTAGCAGAGCTATTCACAACGAGGCAGAAAATGAGTAGTATTCAAGCAGAGCTGTTCGCAGCGATCACTGTCGTGGAGACTCGGGGACTCAGGGGCGCGCAGAACCAGGGTGTGGAGACACCAAATCCGGGAGAAGCAACAGAGTCGGCAGAGGGGCAGCCATTGCGGGTTGCTCCGCCCTGGTGATTCTGAGACCCCTCCCCACCCAACTTACAACCCACCCAAGCTATGCGCCTCCCTGCTTGCAGCATAACTTAAGGGACTACCTCTGGGACAGAACTCCAAAAGTTCCAAACCCCAAACAACGAGGAGAAAGGACTGGAGGTCATTTCCTCCCAGTGATACCTCCCAGTGATAACTACAACAAGACTGTGCACCCAGCCTTCAAAGGTGTACAACAAGAGTGTCCACCCCAGGTGATTGGGGAGGCTGAGCCACTGGGCCCTATAGGACACCTAGCACAGAAAGCCACTCTGTCAACGCAGGGAAGCAGCCAAAATGCAGAGACAAAGAAACAGATCACAAATGACAGAAATGGAAGAAAGAAAACTACTGGATATAGAGTTCAGACCCACGGTTTTAAAGTTTTTCAAGAATTTTCTAGAATCCGCCAATTAACTTAGTAATATTATACAGAGATCCAACAGCAGACTAGAGGTTTGCAATAATCAAGTCAAAGATTTGAAACATGAAAAAGCAAAAAGCACCCAACTGGAAGAGAAAAAAGAAAAAAGAATCCAGAAGTGTGAAGATAGTGTAAGGAGCATCTGGGACAACTTTAAGCGTACCAACATCAGAATTATAGGGGTACCAGAAGAAGAGAGAGAGCAAGAGATTGAAAACATATTTGAAGAAATAATGACAGAAAACTTCCCCTACCTGGTGAAAGAAATAGACTTACAAGTCCAGGAAGCAAAGCAGACCCCAAACAAAAGGAATCCAAAGAGGACCACACCAAGACACATAATAATTAAAATGCCAAGGGCAAAAGACAAAGAGAGAATCTTAAAAGCAGCAAGATAAAAACAGTTAGTTACCTACAAGGAAGTACCCATACAACTGTCAGCTGATTTCTCAAGAGAAACCATGCAGGTCAGAAGGGAGTGGCAAGAAATATTCAAAGTGATGAATAGCAAGAACCTACAACCAAGATAACTCTACCCAGCAAAGCTATCATGTAAAATTGATGGTCAGATAAAGAGCTTCACAGAAAAGAAAAAGCTAAATGAGTACATCACTACCAAACCAAGATTACTTGAAATGCTGAAGGGCATTCTTTAAGAAGAGGAAGAAGAAGAAAAAGGTAAAAATTAAAAGTATGAACAACAAAATGACAACAAATACATATCTATCAATAATATAACAAGTCAATAGAAATATATGATGAACAGAATAAACTGGTGAATAGAAGAAAAGTAAGGGCATAGAAAGGGGATGGACTGACAATTCTCAGGGGGAAGGGGACATGAGGGGTATGGGAAGAGACAACAAAAATCTTACATCTATGGATGAAGACACTGATGGGGGTAAGGGCACGGGGTGGGGGGGACCATGTGGAGGGGAGCTATGGGGTTTAAAAAAAGGAACAACTGTAATAATCTGAACAATAAAGATTTAATTTAAAAAAAGAAAGAAAATAATACAACCAATAATATTAACACAAGAATAAATTGTGTTTTGTGTTCTCAAAAAAAAAAAAAAGAGGTAAAGTGATCATTGGTTTCATTTTTGGTAAGAAGAAATAGTCTTAAAACTTAAATAATATCTCAATTAAAATGATGATAAAGTTTCTGAAATTGAGGATTTCAATCTTTGGGTTATATTATATTTAGTTGGGTTTATAAAAAATTTCCCTATTCAAAGCATGACATACATATTAAATTGCTTGATTTTCAGCCTGAGAAGATAATACTAAATTATCAAAAAGATCATTTGCAAATATGTTTTTAAAAATCTTTATTGTTGAAAGTATTACCTAAATCCCTCTTTTTTCCCCCATTGACCTCTTCTAGCCTGGCCCTGCCCCCACCCCAGGCCTTCACCACCTTATTGTCTTTTTCTTGGGTTATGCACATATACATACAAGTTCTTTGGTTGAATACACTTTTTTTAAGTCAGAATGGGTTCACCAATATTAGAGCAATCAAATTCTAGCCTATGTTCTGCCCTCCTGAATTCAGTTGGAGAAAATCAGAAAGCTATGCTCTCTTAATATATATTATTTTGAAAATCACAAGTCTCAAATAGTCATTCAACAGTCCCAAACATTCCTCCTACACTTTCCTAGTAAATGCACTATTCTACTTGCCAATATGACACAAATTTTCTCTCCTCAAATCTCTAACAATCACTCTTTCTTCTCATTTCCAGTTGATTTATCATAGAGAAATAGGTGAAATAAAACAAAAACTACCTCATCTTCCAACCATTCAATTCACCAATTTAAATTATCTTTAAATATGTATAGAATTCCCTGTTGTTCTAAGACCTGCAGTCCTGCAATCACTCACCATCTCTTCAGTATCATCATTTCCCATTACAATTTATTTATATACTAGAGATCTGGTGCACAAAATTCATGCACGGCTGGGGGGGGGGCCCTCAGCCCAGTCTTCACCCTCTCCAATTCGGGACCCCTCAGAGGATGTCCAACTTTCCTCTCACAATCCTGGACCACTGGCTCCTATTTGCTCACCTGCCTGCCTGCCTGATTTCCCCTTAACTGCCCCCTGCTGCCAGCCAGGTCACTCCCAACTGCCCCCCCTCCCAACCAGCCTGGTCACCCCCAACTGACCCCCTCTGTGGGCCTGGTTGGCCCTAATTTCCCTCCCCACCTGTCTGGTTGCCCACAACTGCTGCCCTCCCCTGCTGGCCTGGTCACCCCTCATGGCCCCCCCACCAGCCTGGTCACCCCACGCAGCCTGTTGTTCATTTGGTCATCCCTCACGACCTCCCTTGCCGGCCTGGTCACCCCATGCATCCTATTTGTTCAGTTGTTTGGTTGTCCCTCACTAACCCCCCTGCTGGCCTGGTTGCAGGCAGCCATCTTGTGAGGGTGTGAGGGTTAATTTGCATATTTCCTATTTACTATATAGGATTATTTCTTTTATAACTGCCATAACTTCAACCTTCTAATATTCCCTGTCTTCAAAACATCATCTCTTGATCCCCACATCTCACTTCTGCCATATTTTTTTGTTTTCTATTAAATAAAATTCCTGGGTAAACTTTCTATATTTGCCTACTCACCTCCCATTTTCAATCCAATCCATTCCAACCTAACATTATCCCCCAATACTCAAATGAAATGGCTTTTATCAACATTAGTAATGATCTACCTCTGGACAAATTCAATGGTCAATTTGTTTTATTATTCCATTTATCAGCAACATTTGATAGATTATCCATTCTTTCATGAAACACATCTCTTTTAAAGATATATATTTTATATTGATTTCAGAGGAGAAAGGAGAGAGAGATAGAGAAACATCGATGAGAGAGAATCATTGATTGGCTGCCTCCTGCACAACCCCTACCAAGGACTGAGCCTGAAACCCAGGTGTGTGCTCTTGACCAGAATCCAACCCTGGGCCCTTCAGTTCACAGGCCAACACTCTATCTACTGAGCCAAACCAGCTAGGGCATGAAACACATTTCTTGACTTTCATGACAGACATTACAAAACAGTACACACTTTAGTTTTCTCCTGAATACTGACCTTACTTCTTGCCTTTCTTTGCAGGCATATCCCTGTTTACTAGTCCTCTCAATATCTAAGTTTCATAGTTTAGCTCTTACCTAGATTTATAATTTATATTTCAGGTTTATAATTTGTATTGATTTCAGTTTTGTAAATAGTGTGACATTAAGGGCAAACTTCATATTTTAGTGTATCAGTATCCAATAGTCCTAGCATCATTTGTTGAAAAGACTATTTTTTCATCATTGAATATCTTTGCCAAAAATCAATTGACCATATATGTACAGGGATCTGTCTGTTCCTGGACTCTCTATTCTGTTCTATTGACTACGTGTGTCCTTGACCAATACTACAATGTTTTGATATTGTAGCTTTAGAAAAAGTCAGAAGAGCAGGTACTTTTAATCTTCCAACACTGTTCTTATTTAAAATTGTTTTGGTTATTCTAGGTCCTTTACATTTCCATATAAATTTCTGAAAGCATTTGTAAATTTCTACAAAATAATTCCATTGATTGGCATCCCATTGAACTTCTGGATAAATTTCAGAATAAATCTTAATAATATTGAGTCTTCCAATTCATCATCATCTACATCTATATAATTTTTTAAAATTTTTGAGCAATCTAATCTAATAAAAGAGTAATATGCAAATTGACCCTCACTCTGAGACACCTAAGCCATGCCCACCAGCCAAACAGAGCGATTATATGCAAATTAACCCAGCCAAGATGGAGGCCGGCAGTCACGAAGCTGGAGCAAACAGACGCTTCTGTTGCAGCAGGAGTAAACTGTCTACCGACTGGCTGGGCTTCTCCAGGCTCAGGCAACAACATATTTGCAACATTATCTCAATTATAGAAGCCTCGGAGCTGAACCAAACAGCAGGTTCTGTTGCACCAGCGATGGAGGAAACTGCTTGCCTAGGCTGGCTAAGCCTCTAACTAAGGCAACATTCTTTCAATTATAGAAGCCACAGAGCTGAAGCAGACAGGCGGCTATGTTACCTGCGTAGGCCTCAGCTTAAAGGAACAGTGTATCAATTATAGAAGATAAATAAACCCCAGAAACCTGCTTCCAGCCAGCCCTGCTGGGACATTGGGTCAATGGGAGCTGTGGGCAGCCTGAAAGCCAGAAAATAGCCCTCAGCCCATCACCCAGGCTGGCCACACTCCAATGGGGTAAAGGACCCCACTGGGGGCTTTGCCAGCCTGCAAACGGCCATCAGCCCCTCACCCAGGCTGCCCAGGTACCCTGTAGGTACCCAAAACCTGAAGGGATTGTGGGCAGCCTGAAAGCCTGAAAATGGCCCTCAACCCGTCACCCAGGCTGGCCACACCCCAATGGGATGAGGGTCCACACTGGGGGGCTTGGCCAGCCTGCAAACAGCCATCAGCCCCTCACCCAGGCTGACCAGGCATGCCAGCAGGTGGACATTCCCAGAGGGGTCCCAGACTGCGAGAGGGCACAGGCCGGGCTGAGGGACCTCCTGAGTGCACAAATTTTTGTGCACTAGGCTCCTAGTTATATAAGATAAACCTCAGATACCTGATTCCAGCCTTGCACTCAAGGAAGAGCTGGGAGCCTGAGTTGTCAGGGGCAACCCGACTTGGGCTCCAGTTAAAGCAACAAAGTTTCAACTTTAGAAGTTAAATAAATCCCAGATACCAGCTTCCAGCCAGCCTCGCTGCAAACAGCCATCAGCCACTCACTCAGGCTGGCCAGGCACCCCAGCAGGAACCCCACCCTGATCTGGGATACCCTTCAGGGCAAACCAGCTGGCCCCCACCCATGCACCAGGCTTCTATCCTATGTAATAAAAGGGTAATACATAAATTGACTCTAACAGCAGAACCACTGGGAATGACTGATCACCATGACACACACTGACCACCAGAGGGCAGACGCTCAATGCAGGAGCTGCCCCCTGGTGGTCAGTGCGCTCCCACAGGGGGAGCTTTGCTCAGCCACAAGCCAGGCTGCCAGCTGCCAGCACAGCAGTGCTGGCAGGAGCCTCTCCTGCCTCCTCAACAGAACTAAGAATGTCCTACTGCAGCTTAGGCCTGCTCCCCGCTGGCAAGTGGACATCCCCCCAAAAGGCCCCCGGGCTGCCAGAGGGATGTCTGACTGCCAGCTTAGACCCAATCCCCTCGGGAGTGAGGGGGTCCCAGACTGTGAGAGGGCACAGGCCGGGCTGAGGCCCCCCCCCCCAAGTGCACAAACTTTTGTGCACCAGGCCTCTAGTATTTTATAATCCTCAATATCTTGTGTCTATTTTGTTAAATTTATCTGTTAAGTATTTTTAATGCCATTAAAAATGGTACTGCTTTTTAAATACAATTTTAAATGTTCATTACTTGTCTAGGAACATACATTTTTTTATATTGACATTGAACCCTGCCACCTTGTTGAATTCATTATTAGTTCTTTAGAAACTGTTTTCATAGATGTTTAAAAATGTTCTACATAAATGATATCACTTCAGAATGACAGCTTTACGTCTTCCTTTTCAATCAATATTACTTTTATTTCTTTCTCATACCATATTGTATTGGTTAGTTTCCTCCAGTACAATGTTGACTGGAAGTAGAAAAAGAAGACATCCTTGCCTTGTTCTCAATATTAGGAAAAAGGCATTTATCAGGTTAGGGAGATTTTCTTCTATTCATAGTTTTCTAAGAATGAAGGCTAAACTTTTTAAAGTGATTTTATGCATATTGAAATGATAATGTGGTTTTCCTTTTACAGTTCTGAAATAATGAACTACCCTGATTGTGCTTTAAAATTTGGACTACCGTATTTTCCAGCGTATAAGACGATTTTTTAACCCAGAAAAATATTCTCAAAGGTCGGGGGTTGTCTTATTCGCTGGGTGTTGTCTTATAGGGGAGGTGCTCACACTTCTGAGCTGGACTGGAAAATCTGCAGTCGCCGCATATGGTGGGAGGAGCTCAAAAACAGCCGCACTCCATTCATTTCAATGGAGCTGGACGGAAACCGCAAGTGTCTCAGGTTGGCTCCTTTTTGTGCTGCATACAGTCTCATCCGGCTCCATTGAAATTAATGGAGTGTGGCCGGGTGCTCGCTGCATACAGCAGGGATGCGGCCACAGCCGTTTTTGAGCTCCCCACCACCACCGTATGCGGTGACCGTATGAAAGCAGTAAGGGCGGTGCTGTACAAGTACGGTAGAAGAAAATCCACTCACCAGGATTTATGGAAAAAAGTGACTTAACGCAGTCCCGGTGACAAGGTGAGGGGGCGCCTCACTGGGAAGGTGTAAGTGAAGGGCGGAGCAAGCTGCAGGCGACCTGGATGCCTGGGGTATGGAAAAAAGAGATAGTGGCGCTGTGCCCCGAAAAACATGCCTCTTTCACTCATCTGGCCTGCCCTTATAGCCTATTACTGTGCCTCCTTCTTTGCCTCTCAGATCTCACTTCTGAGGACTGCAGTGAAGCGGCACAGGCACCCATGTGCGAGATCTGAGAGGCAGAGAAGGAGGTACAGTAATAGGCTACAAGGGCGGGCCAGACGGGTGAAAGAGGCGTGCTTGCACTACCACTCTGATAGTCTTGGAGACATGGAGGGCTGGGCAGGCAGGGAGAGCTGACCAATCCAAGCAGGCTTTGTAAACAACAACCAGCCAATCACCAGTATGGTACATCGCTTGCCGTGATTGGCTGGTTGTTGTATACTGGGTACCACATACAGTACAGCACCAATATCTGTACCTGTTCATACAGTATAGCACCAGTACATACGGTATACAAATCTCCAACAGTCAAAATCCCATCATGGCTCCACCAGCAAGAAAGAAATATGAAGCCAGTTTCAAACTTAAAGTTGTAAACTTTGCCATGGAACATAATAACTGCACTGCTGCAAGACAATGTGGAATAACAGAAAAGATTATTTGGGACTGGAAAGCAAATGAAAAAGCATTAAAGAATATGCCAAGGGGTAAGTGTGCAATAAGAGGAAGCACCCCATATTGGCCAGAACTCAAAAAACATGTAGCTGACATGGTGAATGAGCATCGCAAAAACGGTTATGTAGTGACATGAAATAAATTACATTGGTTTGCACTTCAGTGGGCCAAATCTAACTCAGATCACAGCAACAGATTTAAGGCCACTGTAAACTGGCATACTAGATTCATGGAAAAGCATAATATGGTTCTGAGGCAAAAGACGAAAACTGCCCAAAAATTACCTGCAGATCTTGACAGCAAAGTAAATAGTTTCCATCGATATGTAATACAACAGCGCACTAAACATGGCTATGAGTTAAGTAGTATTGGAAATATGGATGAAACTCCAATGAATTTTGATATGGCTGGAAATAAAACTGCCCATCAAGAAGGTGAAAAAACAATTTTAATTAAAACAACAGGATATGAGAAGTCCAGTTTTATAGTGGTACTAGGATGCACAGCTGATGGTGCCAAACTGAGACCAATGATTATTTTTAAAAGAAAAACAATGCCGAAACTCAAGTTCCCTGTTGGTTGTTTTGTACATGTGAATGAAAAAGGCTGGATGGATGAATAAGGGGTAAAGCTATGGCTTGATAATGTATGGAGCAGGCGACCAGGTGGACTTATTCAAAAACGTAGTCTACTGGTGTGGGATATGTTCAGGGCTCATTTAACTCCCAGCACTAAGCAAAGGCTTGCAAGACTAAACACAGATGTGGCAGTTATTCCTGCAGGATTGACATCGTTGGTACAGCCACTGGATGTGTGCCTAAACAAGCCATTTAAAGATTGCATTCGAGAACAGTGGAATGAATGGATGGTTAGCAGCGAAAAATCATTCACAAAAGGAGGAAATATGCGTGCTCCACAGTTGGATGTTTTGTGCAAGTTTGTCATAAAAGCCCGGAATGATATTGATGCAGAAACAGTAATCAAGTCTTTCAAGAAGTGTGGTGTATCAAATTCATTCGATAGTATGGAGGACGACTACTTGTGGCAAGATGAAGAGGAAGCTGAAGCTGAGACCACACCATCTGATACAGAATTCAATCCATTCGATGACTGCCTTACAAATGTATCACAAGATGTCACTGATGTAGTACTTATGACATCAGATGACGAACAGGAGGATTTTGAAGACTTTTAAAGGGAAACTGTCACGCCAGCAAAACCTGTAAAAATACCGTAGCTTGCAGTTATGATGGGCGTTGCTAACTCACCAGGGACTTGCCAGGCACCTGTTCTCTTTCTATTGTTTGTTATCTTCCTCCTATCATCATTAGTTCCAGTTTGGTTGACAGCTTAGAAAACAAACAGCATGGCAGCTCCCATGGGTTTATTGTCTTATCCCTCCTTTCAGCTTTAGAGTGAATTAGGAAAAGTTGAATCCACTTGCACTGTTTTATGTTTACATGTTTGATGACAAACAGTCTTATGTTTATAAGTGACAGTTTTCCTGCTAAGTACCTGCATGTCATAAGCATTCAAATTAAAATTACCATATTGAAATCAAATCTGATGTTTTTTTAATTTTCATTTGGTGTGCGTTGGAAGAGGGGTAGTCTTATACGGCGAGTATATCTCCAACTCTATATTTTAACTGGAAAAGTTGGGGGTCTTCTTATACACCCAGTCGTCTTATACACCGGAAAATACAGTAACCTTGTATTCTCAAGATGAACTTAATTTTCTTTGTATATGTCATTCTTTTTATGTATTGCTATATATATATATTTTTAATTTATCTTTATTGTTCAGATTATTACAATTGTTCCTCTTTTTTCCCCCATAGCTCCCCTCCTCCCATTTCCCACCCCAACTTCTGTCCTTGCCCCCCCCACTGTCCTCATCCATAGGTGTACAATTATTGTCAATTCTCTTCACGCACCTCCAACACCCTTAACCCCCCAAAATTGTCCATCCACTCCATTCTATGCCTCTGATTCTATTCTATTCACCAGTTTATTCTGTTCATCAGATTTTTTATTCACTTGATTCTTAGATTTACTCGTTGATATATATTTGCTGTTCATAATTTTTACTTTCCTTTTTCTTCTTCCTCATTCTCAAAGGATACCTTTCAGCATTTCATATAATAATGGTTGGGTGGTGATGAACTCTTTTAGCTTTTTCTTGTCTGTGAAGCTCTTTATCCGACCCTCAATTCTGAACGATAGCTTTGCTGGGTAAAGTAATTTTGGCTCTAGGTTCTTGCTATTCATCACTTTGAATATTTCTTGCCACTCCCTTCTGGCCTGCAAAGTTTCTGTTGAGAAATCAGCTGACCGTCGTATGGGTGCCCCCTTGTAGGTAACTAACTGCTTTTCTCTTGCAGCTTTTAAGATTCTCTCCTTGTCTTTTGCTCTTGGCATTTTAATTATATGTCTTGGTGTGGTCCTCCTTCGGTTCCTTTTGTTTGGAGTTCTCTGCGCTTCCTGGACTTGGAAGTCTATTTCTTTCACCAGGTGAGGGAAGTTTTCTGTCAT
>PVJC01051002.1:0-11613 GCA_004026665.1 Murina feae | reverse complement strand
CCAAGGGGTCTGGGGAGCTGCCAAGCAGGACCCCGGCCCCTGCAGCCTTGCTTTCCCGCTCCCTGGTGCCCCGCAAAGGGCCTGGGAAGCCCACCAAGCACTGACCCCCCCGCTGCCTCTTTCCCACTCCCCAGCCCGCCACCTTGCTTTCCCACTCCCCGATGCCCCGCAAAGGGCCTGGGAAGCCCGCCAAGCAGGTTGCCAACTCCCTGCCACCTCTTACCCGCTCCCCGGCCCGCCACCTTGCTTTCCCACTTCCTGGTGCCCTAGTGCCACTTCCAACTGCCAGCATAGGCAGGCAGTTGCAACAGAACGCTTAGGTTTGCTCAAGTTCCATGGCTGTTGGCCTCCATCTTGGCTGGGTTAATTTGCATACAGCCGCTCTGATTGGCTGTTGGCCTCCATCTTGGCTGGGTTAATTTGCATACAGCCACTCTGATTGGCTGATGGTGATGGTCACATTTGCATGTTTTGCTTTTATTATAGAAGAAGATATGTATAAAAATGAGAAGCTGGTAAGAATTCGTATGGATTTGTATGGATAGGCTGCTTTTATCAGTGATACTTTACTTATCTGTCTTGCCTCACTCTGGATCTTGGGGACTCTATACGTAGAGAAATCGTCATCTAAAATTATAACCAGCATTGTAAAACTTATTATAATGTGATGGAATCAATAGTATCTCAGTAAATGCTCCTGGAAGATTGACTTTCCAATCTCTGTTTTGTGTCTATAAACCTAGAATCACCTGGATTATAACTTGTTTATAATGAAGTGCCCAGGGACAATAAGGAATTACAATATGTATTTTATGATATAATTTCATGCAACAACATAGATGTTGACCTTTATCTTTTCAAGTGTAAAATGGCCCAAAGGAGTAACTTCACTTACTCACAGATCTCCTCTTTCTTTTTAAATAAAAATGGTGGGTTTTTTTCCCCAATAGATAAGAAAATTCATTGGCTTCAGAGTATGTGAGGTTTCAGTAGGCCATTTCATTTAAAAGGATAAGAATATGTATAGTGAAAACAGCTAGGGAGCCCAGGTATTGTTGGTATCACTTTTATCTAATGTATAATATCAGGAAATGGCTTTTTTGGAGGATTCAGAAAGTATATTTCATCATTGACCTCATATTATTGGATTTTCTGCTTATTTTCTGTCTCTTTCCACTTGATACATATGTCTAGTTTCCAAAAAAATTCCTTCTCCCTACCAGATTGTGGTCAGCATGCAAATAATTCCCTAAGTCTCACAACTAAAATTATTTTCCAAATTATAATTATCATAATAATTATTACCACTTTAAAGGTATTTCGGTTTAGATACTGTGACTATAACAACAGGGGCCCTCATAATTCTTAATCTTGTGATTTTGGATCCCTAACCCTAATGTAATATTATATCAATGACTTAAAGGAGAACTATAACTAGAGCCTTTAGTGACTATCAGGGAAATAAAAACAGAAAAAAGAATTTTAATAAACAATAACCGTAGAAGAAAACACCTTGTATTGGTATTTCAGTGCAGTGGAAAATAAGTCCATTGTTCCTAAAATCCAATTTTCTATCCAGGGCTGCTTAGCATTACTGGTCTATGAGGTTGGTGGAGGAGGGTGACAGGTGGAAGGTGACAGTGGGATTTAGCAACCCTGATCCTTGAGTAATTATTGTTTAAATACACATTGTGGTTTTTCCAGTAATATTTGTTTATTTGTGTCATGAGAAGAATAACTTGAAACTTTTCACAGTATCTAATCTAATAAAAAAGTAATATGCAAATTGGTATCACTCTGCTACACCTAAGCCATGCCCACAGACCAATCAGAGCAACTATATGCAAATTAACCTAGCCAAGATGGCAGCTGGCAGCTATGGAGCTGGAACAAGCAGAAGGCTTGCCCTGGCGATGGAGGAAGCTAAGGTTCCCATCTGCCTTGGCTGACTGTGGCCTCTGCTCAAGGCAACAAAGTTTCAATTATAGAAGATAAATAAACCCCAGATACCTGCTTCCAGCCAGCCTTGCTGCAAACAGCCATCAGTCACTCACCCAGGCTGGCCAGGCACCCCAGCAGAGCCCCAATCCTGATCCAGGACACATCTCAGGGCAAACCAGCCAGCCTCCACCCATGCACCAAGCCTCTATCTAAACTAACAAAAGCATAATATTAAAATTAACTGTTTCTTTGGGATGGGTAAACCACACCCACCAGCCAGACAGAGCGACGGTATGCAAATTATCCCAGCCAACATGGAGGCCACCACTCATGGACCTGAGTAAACGGCAGCTTCCATTGCAGTAGGAATGAAACTAAAACTGCGACCCGCTCTGCTTATCCTGGCTCAAGCAAAACATGTTTGCACAAAATATCAATCATAGAATCCTCGGGAGCTGAAGGAAACAGCAGGCCTGGCCTGACCACTAAGAGTAACATTGTCTCATTATAGAAGTGGGAGGTGAAGCAGAGAGGAGGTTTCGTTACTAGGAGGCCTCGGCTTAAAGGAACAGTGTATCAATTATAGAAGATAAACAAACCCCATAAACCTGTTTCCAGCCAGCCTTGCTGGGACATTGGGTCAATGGGAGCTCTGGGCAGCCTTAAAGCCTGAAAGGGCCAATCAGCCCATCACCCACGCTGGCCACAAGCCAATAGGGTGAGGGACATTACTGGGGGGCTTGGCCAGCCACATCAGTCCCTCACCCAGGCTAGTCAGTCACGCCAGCAGGTAGACATCCCCAGAGGGGTCCCAGACTGTGAGAGGGCACAGGCCGGGCTGAGGGATCTCCCGAGTGCACAGAGTGGCTTCAGGGCATAACAGCGCAGGACCCAGGACCAGTGAGTGGGAAAGAGGCGGCAGGGTGGGCGGCCTGCTTGGCGGTTCCCCAGGCCCTTTGCAGGGCATCAGGGAGCGGGAAAGAGGCGGTGGGGGCCGGAGGCCTGCTTGTTGAGCTTCCTAGGCCCCTTGCAGGGCACTGTGGAGCGGTAAAGCAAGGCGGCAGGACAGGGAGCGGGAAAGAGGCAGCGGGGGGTCTCGGCCTGCTTGGCAGTTGCCCAGGTCCTTTGCAGGGCACCAGGGAGTGAGAAAGCAAGGCAGCAGGGTACCAGTGAGTGGAAAAGAGGCAGCGGGGGAGTCTCGGCCTGCTTGGCGGCTGCCCAGGCCCTTTGTGGGGCACCAGGGAGCGGGAAAGGGGCAGCAGCCTGCTTGCCGGCTGCCCAGGCCCTTTGGGGGGCATAGGGGAGCGGGAAAGAGGCAGCGGGAGGTCAATGGCCTGCTTGGTGGGCTTCCCAAGCCTTTTGCAGGGAACTGGGGAGCGGGAAAGCAAGGCGGCGGGACGGGGAGCTGGAAAGAGGCGGCGGGGGGTCTCGGCCTGCTTGGTGGCTGCCCAGGCCCTTTGCTGGGCACTGGGGAGTGGGAAAGAGGCGTCAGGGGGTCGATCTGCTTGGTGGCTTCCCAGGCCCTTTGCGGGGCACCGGGGAGTGGGAAAGCAAGGCAGCAGGGTACCAGTGAGTGGGAAAGAGGCAGCGGGGACATCTCGGCCTGCTTGGTGGCTGCCCAGGCCCTTTGTGGGGCACTGGGGAGCAGAAAATCAAGACTGCAGGGGATCAGTGAGTGGGAAAGAGTCGGTGTCCTGCTTGGTGGCTCCTCAGGCCCTTTGGGGGTCACTGGGGAGCAGGAAAGCAAGCTCTTGGGGGCTGGGAGCCTGCTTAGTGGCTCCCCAGGTTCCTTCCTGGGATCAGGGAGCAGGAAAAGGCTGGCCTGACCACGAGGCGGGCTTTTCCCTTCTTTCTGGTGGCTGGAGAAAGATGGGCAGTAGGCAAGCTTGGGAGGCAGGCAACACCCAGCCCTGGCCACAGCTCAAAAAAGAGAACAGCATGCAGGGGAGGGCAAGAGTCTGAGAGATCAACATAGAGGGGGTGCCTGCTCCAAGCCTCAACAGTGTGCCTGGGGGCAGGCCCCCAGCAGGTAGACACACACAGGAGGACCGCTCCGAGCCTCCGATGCGGCTGGGGGCAAGTCCCCAGTGGCGACATACACACACACACACACACACACACACACACACACAAGGCGTCTGGCAGACTGGGGACATCATAGGACATCCACTGATGGGTTCCAGATTGTCAGAAAGGACAGGCTGGGCTGAGGGACCTCCACCCTCCCCCTGTGCATGAATTTAGTGCACCGGGCCCCTAGTCCTATATAATAAAAGGGTAATATGCAAATTGACCGTAACAGCAGAACCATTGGGAATGACTGGTCACTATGACACACACTGACCACCAGGGGGCAGATGCTCAATGCAGGAACTGCCCCTGGTGGTCAAGTGCCCTCCCACAGGGGGAGTTCTGCTCAGCTACAAGCCAGGCTGATGGCTGCCAGTACAGTGGTGGTGGTGGGAGCCTTTCCTGCCTCCTCAGAAGTGCTAAGGATGTCTGACTGCAGCTTAGGTCTGCTCCTCACTGGCAAGTGGACATCCCCCGAGGGTTCCTGGGCTACCAGAGGGATGTCTGACTGCCAGCTTAGGCCTGATTCCCAGGGGAGCAGACATAAGCCCACAGGTGGACATCTCCCAAGGGGTCCCAGATTGTGAGAGGGCACAGGCTGGGCTGAGGGACCCCCCTGAGTGCATAAATTTTTGTGCACCGGGCCTCTAGTCTATAATAATAAAATGTAATATGCTAATTAGACTAGACAGCCAAATGACCTTTCGCACATCATTCCGACATCTTTCCAAATGAAGCTGTGGTGATGGGGACTGAGACAGAGGCAGCTAGGGGTGATCAGGCAGGCAGTGTGGTTAGGGGCAATCAGGCAGGCAGGCAGGTTAGTGATTAAGAGACAGCAGGTCAGATTGTGAGAGGGTGCAGGTTGGGCTGAGGGACAACCCCCCACCACCGTGCACAAATTTCATGCACTGTATCTCTAGTTCTATATAATAAAAGCCTAATATGCAAATTGACTGAATGGCAGTACGACTGGTCACTATGATGTGCACTCACCACCAGGGGGCTGATGCTCAATGCAGGAGCTGCCCCCAGCCTGAGGCCCCAGGCCAGCCAAGATGACTGCCAGTGTGGGCCCCTCAATTTCCCCACCAGTCACCCCACAGATCGGTCCTGATTTCTGGCCAGGCTTAGGGACCCTACCCATGCACGAATTTTGTGCATCAGGCCTTTAGTTATTTAGTAATTAATCCAGAACCTGAAAACAGTTCTAACTAGTATATTCCATGAAACCTTTCAAAAGTAAAATTTACAAATGCTTTCTTAGATGTCAATGAGGAACTCATTTAGATCTCCTGGGAAAACAGATATGTGGTGGGTAAAACAAAAATCTCATGGATGGTGGAAAAACCTGTAAAGTTCAAATTATTTTAAGGAAGGTAGTATATTCCCTTGATATCATAGACAAGTGATAAAGGATTTTATTCAGCTTTTCTTTCTCAAATATCACATGGAACTAAACATTCTCTTATACAAGCTCAACATCCAGTATCATTTAAGATATTTTCTTTATTACGATGATATAATTTTTCATGTAATTTGGTTGATTTTAATGGAAGAATGAGATTGGTCACCCTGTGCCTTGTCATTCTAAGTCACCTGCTTTAAAGTATACTCCTTCCCAGGGGGGCTACAGTTTAGAGTTCAGGCTATTCTTGCTAAAACTTAAATAGTGTATGTCATTTTTTGTCATTAGCATGACAGTATTGCCACCTCCGTCAAGGTGTGGGTTACCTACCAGACAGTAAACATATGAAAAAATACAACTTACTTCAGGCTGTTAGAAAGATTCATTAAATGAAGTTAGATGTGACTAAAAGGGGGTTGGAGACTGAAATAAAAGGATTTGTTTTAAGGTTTAGAAATAATTAACTGCTTTTATTATAAAGAGCACTCAGCACGTGGATCCATGGTCCTGGTAAAATTACTGAGTATGCATATGCTTTAGAACTTAATTTATGTTTTAGAACTCACCAGTAGAAGATATCCATGTTGACTGAAATAGCAAACCTTCCTGAAATCAATAAAAATATAATTTTAAAAAAATAAATGACTACTCAGGTTAAAAATTTCTTTCCTGAGGGCTGTCTTATTTTTAAAAATCAGGCACAACATTTAAAAAAGTATCTTTAAATTTAAAAAATGAAGGGGTCTATCTATTTATTTATATTGCATACATTCAGTATAATATGTTACTGGTGTGCTTCATATCCAAGGTGCTTGGATATCACTGGGGCAATCTGTAATGCAAGGTTATTAATGTCATCTACAATCCACATATTAATAATTTTCTTTTAGTACATATTTACATTACAAAATATTGCTAAGTTGGTAGAGAATACTAATATTAGTCAAGATAGATATAAGAACAGAAAGCTGTAAAATATTTAAGAACATGATAAGGAATTAAATACGTGAGTTTACCTGACTTAAAAAAATACTGGTAGAGAATACTAATATTAGTCAAGATAGATATAAGAACAGAAAGCTGTAAAATATTTAAGAACATGATAAGGAATTAAATACATGAGTTTACCTGACTTAAAAAAACACTGTATAACAACAACATAACTTGAAACTAAAACATGTGCATATGACAGAGCAAAGCAGCAATTGTTGCTATTAATATGTATGACACTTATTTACTAAAGTGAAACTTAACCTTTGAAGTTATTGGTATGAAAGAAAAGGATCCTAATATATAAAAGATTCAGGGTCCATTACGACTGGACAGGTGACAGAACAGTGGGCCCCAGGCCTCTGGGACATGGTGGCAGGAAGGATCTGTGGGCTCCAGGCTGGCTGTGTAGATCCCAGGCTCAGGCAGCCACAGGGGGCTTCAAAGGGCTGAGGCACAGCTGCAAAGGGCTCAGGTTCAGGCCAGCAGTGGTGGCAACAATGGGGTAATCGGAGCAGTACTTTCCCCTGATCCACTAGGTCACCTCCCGCAGAGGGAGACCAGACTGTGGCTTATGCCAGGGGCCTGAGGCAGAGGCAATTAGGGGCAATCAGGTGGGTGGGTGGGGATGTGAGCATGAGGTTGAGAAGGTCCTAGCATCAGACCGCCATGGGTGGCTGCAAAGGGCTGAAGCACAATTGAGAAGGACCCAGGCTCAGGCAGCCATGGGTGGCAGGAAAGATCCAAATGGTAGCCAGTGGCTAGGAAGGACTGAGGTACAGCTGCCAAGGGCCCAGGCTCAGGCCAACAGTGGTACCAGCAGTGGGGTAATGACAATGGCACCTTCCCCTAATTCACCAGGTTGCCTTCCACAGAGGGAGGCGAAACTGCAGCTTAGGCCAGGAGATGAAGCAGAGGCAGTTAAGTGTAATCAGGCCAGCAGGGGAGCAAGGTAGGGGCGATCAGGCTGGCAGTGGGGCAAGGTAGGAGCAATCGGATTGACAGAGGGGCAAGGTAGGGGCAATTAGGCAGGCAGGCAGAGAGATTAGGGGCTATCAGGGAGGCAGGCAGAGGGGTTAGGGGTGATCAGGCAGGCAGTCTAGCAGTTAGGAGCCAGTGGTCCTGGATTGTGAGAGGGATAGCTGACATCCCCCAAGGGATCCCAGTTTGGAGAGGACGCAGGCCAGGTTGAGGAACATATCCCAAACCCCCGTACAAGAATTTTGTGCACTGGGCCTCTACTGACTATTTAATTAGAAAATAGAATTTAGGAAAAGAGCTGAAAAGTCTTGATTTGATTCTTTTTCACATATTTACAACTCTTTTGTGTATATGGAAGTCTAACTTTATCCTTTTGCACATGATCATTCAACTGTCCCAGCACCATTTATTGAGGGGATGGTTCTTTACCCATTAAATGGTCTAGGCACTATTATTGAAAACTAAAGGCCCATTGCAGGAAGATTCCTGCAAGAATAGGACTTCCTAAGCCAGAGTGAAGCAGAGAAGGAAGCGAAGCCCACTGAGATAGCCTTCACTCCATTCTCTGCTGCCTCACTCCCCACCTTCTCCACCACTTCGCTCCCTTTCATCTCTGCTGCCTCGCTCCCTCCCTTCTCCGCCACTTTGCACCCACCCGTCTCTGCTGCCTTGCTCCCTCTCATCTCTGCCACCTTGGCTTCCTCCCTTCTCCACCTCCTCTGCTGCCTCAGCTCCGTTCCCTTCTCCATCACTTCACCCCCTTCTGCAGCACTTAACTTCCTTCTACACTGTGTTCAGACTTCAGTCTTCGCTCTGTGCTTGTGTATGCAAATTAACCACCATCTTTGTTGGGTTAATTTGTATATTGTTCTGATTGACTGATGGGCATAGCAGAGTGACACCAATTTGTATGTTACTCTTTTATAGGTGTAGATCAGTTGGCCATAGGTCTTTGAGTTTATTTCTGTACTCTTAGATCTTATACCAGTACCTTATGCCAGTACCACACTGTCCTGACCACTGTAGCTTTATAATAAACTAGTGGCGTGGTGCATGAAATCCATGTACATTAAAAGGGGATTAATTAGAGGAAATATTTTAATATTGCTATTTGCCCTTTCTCTATAATAGAAGTGTCAGAGATGAAAGAAAATTAGTAAAACGTATATGAAAATCTTCCTCCTGTCAGAGTCTGGGGTGCACCACAGAACCCAGAGTCAAGTCTTCAACCACCCACATGCACCTCAAAATCACTCGAGACCCAAACCTGGCCAGCCCCCCTTCATTGAGCTAGATCCAGACCCAGCCAGTCCCACCCTGTCAAGCCCTGCCAGGTGGGGGGGTGCAGCCTCAGGTCCTCTGGGTGCCAGGGCAGGGGGGCATGGCCTGAGGTCCTCCATCAAGCCCCACTGGGCAGAGGGAGTGGCCTGTGATCCCCCAGCCTGGTGCCAGGTCAGGGGGCACAGCCTGAGGTCCCTTGGCCTGATGCTGGGGTAGGGGGCATGGCTTGAGGTCCGCTGGCCCAGCACCAGGGTGGGGGGCACAGCCTCAGGTCCCCTGGCCTGGAGCCATGGCAGGGGCATGGCCTGAGGTCCCCAGCCTGGCACCAGGGCAAGGGGCATGGCCTAAGGTCCCCCATGAAGCCCTGTGGGTGGAAGGCACAACCTGAGGTCCCCTGTCAAGCCCCATGCAGGAGGTGGTGGGGGAGGGGGAGCGCAACCTCAGGTCCCTGCTGATTGCTCCTTAAGGCTCATTATGGGAACTTAGCCTCAGGTGTGGGTGCAAATTGACCAGAGTGACAGTCAATTTGCATATTCCCTCTTTATTATATAGGATTTTGAAATTTGGAAGAATGACTTATCCTAGTTTAGTTTACTTTACCATATTGTGTTGGCTACTTGGGGACTTTTGTAATTCTACATGAAGTTGAGAATCAGGTTTTCCATGTCTACAAAGAAGGTCATCAGGATTTTGATAGAGAGAGCATTTAAATCTGTAGGATATTTTGGAGAGTATCATCATTTTAGCAATAACTGTTGCCACATTAGCAATGTTAAGGCTTTCAGTCCATGAACATGAGAAGTCTCTTCATTTGCTTAAGTCTTCTTTAATTCCTTTCAACAATCTGTTGTAGTTTTTAGTGAACAAGGTTTTCATCTCTTTGGTTAAATTTATTCCTGGTAATTTACTCTTTATACCTTAGTAAAGGGAATTGTTTTATTAATTTTCTTTTTAAATTATTTATTCTTAGTGTATGGAAACATAATGTGTGTGTTTATCTTATACTCTGCAACTTTGCTGAATTTATTAGTTTTAGTGATTTTTTTGTGTGTGGATGTTTGGATTTTTTTTTAAGTTTCTGTATATAGTACTGGTTATCTGTGAATAGCTTTACCTTATTCTTTCCAATTTGCATGTGGGTACTTCTGTTGCCTAATTTCTCTAGCTAAGACTTCCTTCCAGTACAATCATACATAATGATGGTGAAATCAGGCATCCAAGTCTTGTTCCTGATTTAGGAAGGATATTTTCAGTCTCTTGCTGTTGAGTATGATGTTACCTGATGCTTTTTCTTAAATGACCTTTATCATGTTGATGAATTTTTCTATTCCTAGTTTGTTAAATGTTTTTTTCATGACAGGTTGTTGAATACTGTGCTTTTACTGTATCTATTAGTGTGGTATATTAGATTGACTTTCTCATGTTGAACCACCCTTGCATTCCTCAAATAAATTTGGGAGGTTTTGGGCTACTATTTTTTAAATATATATATATATATTTTTTTTTTTCACAGAAAGTCTCTCTTCTCATTTGGTGACCCCCATTATGCATATGTTGGTATACTTAATAGCATGCCACCATAAAACCCTAAGGCTTTGTTCATTTTTTATTCTTTTCTTTAGACTGGATAATTTCAATTTAATTATCTATAAATTCATGAATATTTTTTCATCTGCATGTTTGAATCTGCTGTTAAATATCTCTAATAATTTTTAAAAAAATATATTTTATTGATTATTTACAGGGAGGAAGGAAGAGAGATAGAGAGTTAGAAACATCGATGAGAGAGAAACATCAATCAGCTGCTCCTTCATACCTCCTACTGGGGATATGTCTGCAATGAAGGTACATGCCCTTGGCCGGAATTGAACCTGGGACCCTTCAGTCACAGGCTGACACTCTATCCACTGAGACAAACTGGTCAGGACTCTAATAATTTTTATATTAGTTACAGAATTTTTATTTCATTCTCTTTTGTGATTTACTAGTAGCCTGGTGCACAAAATTTGTGCACACTGAAAGGGAGTTAATTAGAGGAACATAATTTGGACTCACTATCTAATATCAATAATATGTGAGCATGAGGCAGTCTGCATTTCTGAAATTCAATGACATCAATTTTAACTATTACTTTGCCAAATAAATGGAATTTATAGGTATCACTTAAAAGAGCATTCAGCTTCATGTAAAAAACTCTGGTTACCAAGTCAGGTCTGTTTTTGCCAGTGTTGTAAATTGTTTGCAATATCTGCTCATTTGAGGTTGCATGTCATTGTTATGAATAAATCGGGCTTGCCATACTTTATTACAGTTGCCATAGCAATCAGCACATTGTCATTTTCAGATCTAGATTTGAGATAATCCATCAAACCACTATATTTTTCTTTTTTAAAAATACATTTTATTGATTTTTTACAGAGAAGAAGGGAGAGGGATAGAGAGTTAGAACCATCGATGAGAGAGAGAAACATTGGTCAACTGCCTCCTGCACACGCCCCACTGGGTATGTGCCCACAACCAAGGTACATGCCCTTGACTGGAATCGAACCTGAGACCCTTGAGTCTGCAGGCCGACGCTCTATCCACTGAGCCAAACTGGTTGGGGCAAACCACTATATTTTTCAACTCTCAACTTAGATTGGTTTGCTTTGATGAAATTTATCCAATTGGCCTCTATTTTTGAATATGAATCCATGATAAACTGTTGAGTTAATTTCCCTGTATTTAAAATAGGAGTAGCTAGGAAACAAGATGGCGGCATAGGGTAGACACCGTATATGCAGCTGTGAACAACTATTTCAGAAAAACCACGAGAAGAACGCACGGATACCACTCGCACCCACAGGACGGCTGGCTGAGTGAAAATCCTACAACCAGAGAAGAGTCTGAGACTCAGAGCAGCAGCGGAAGCAAAGTACAGAGGTACGGAGGCGCGCGCATGG
>PVJC01051001.1:0-11618 GCA_004026665.1 Murina feae | reverse complement strand
AAATATATATCAACGAGTGAATCTAAGAATCAAGTGAATAAAAAATCTGATGAACAGAATAAACTGGTGAATAGAATAGAATCAGAGGCATAGAAAGGGAGTGGACTGACAATTTTCGGGGGTTAAGGGTGTTGGGGATGCGTGAAGAGACTGGACAATAATTGTACACCTATGGATGAGGACAGTGGGGGGGCAAGGAGAGAAGTTGGGGTGGGAAATGGGAGGAGGGGAGCTATGGGGGAAAAAAGAGGAACAACTGTAATAATCTGAACAATAAAGATAAATTTAAAAAAAATGGTGGATAAACAAGTAGCAATACGCCTATGTAGAGGGATACACTCAATAAAGAGGAAAGAACTGATGTTACATGAAAAAAAAAAAATACAGGAGAAATCTTTGTGAACTTTGGATCAAGGAAATCAGTTTTAGATACTACATCAAAAGCACAATCCATTGAAAAATTAGATTTTATAAAAATTAGAAACTTTTTACCTGTGAAGATACTAATAAGAATGAAAAGACAGACCACATACTGGGGGAAATATACTTGTAAACCTGACACGGGGCTTGTCTCCAGGATATGCAAAAAACCCTCAAAATGCAAAAGTAAGAAAATAAATAGCATTACTTTTGAAATAGGCAAAGATATGAACAATCACTTCACCAAACAAGACATACCAATGGCAAATAAGCATATGAAGAGATGGTCAGCACCATTAGTCATTAGGCAAATACAAATTAAAACTACATTGAAATACTACGGTTAAAAAACAAAATTCAGCTGAGTAAATACTAAAGACTTACGGGCTTTATTCAAAAATTCATGAGTCAGGCAGCATCCCATCTAGCAAATAAATAGATGAGAGCTCCGCCAAGCTGCAGGAAAAGGAAGGTTTTTATAGACAGAAAGGGAAATTTCTAGCAAAGAGCGGATCGTTTCAGGCTTCGGAGGAGACTTCTTGGGGGGTGGAAGGGGTCTTTGGGGGTTACCTCACTAATGCTGACCAGGAAATTCCCGAATGAACAGTTAAAAGTACATTCCTGGGGGGAGGCTGAGACTGTGATTGGGTTAGGTCATAAGTCTTGTTGGCTGACATGGGGCTTAGCATAAGTAATTCTATTTTATTCCTGTTGCTCCTTTTTTTTCTTTTTTCTTTGCTTCTTTTTTAATACTACATAGCTATCGCCATGACAACACACACAAGAGGTGAGGACTCAGAGTAACTGGAACCTTACACATTGCTGCTTTGGAAAATTCTTTGGCAGTTTCTTTTAAAGTTAAACATAAACTTCCACAGGACCTAGTTATCCCACTTTTAGATATTGATCCGGGTGAAACCGTTAATGCTGATCATCACTGACAACAAATAATCCATCTGAACCACGCTTTGATCATAAAACGACCACAATGGGCCAGAAGACACGGCAAAGTAATTTTGCTTCATGATACTGCACCATCACACACTTCAAAACCAGCAAAGACACGTTAAAAGATCTTGCCTGGGAAGTGTTAACCCACCCTTCCTATTCACCAGACCTTGCTCCTTCAGATTACCACTTGTTCCAATCGATGGCACATGATCTTTCTGAGCAGCACTTCAAAACGTACAAAGAAGTGGAAAATTGGGTCTCTGAATGGTCTGCCTCAAAACCCAGAAAACTTCTATTGCGACGGTATTCACAAATTACCTGAAAGATGGGGAAAATGTGTAGCTGGCGATGGACGTTACTTTGAATAAAGCACTTCTGATGTTTCTCTTGAGATCACTGTGTTTTCTTTGATTACAAAATCTGCATTTTTAACCGGTAAAGGGTCAGTCTGCATTATTAACCGGTAGCCACACTACTAACTGGCATTTACCGATTAGTAATGTGGATTGATCATTTGCTGCAACTCTGTATTCCTCAGTCTAAGCAAAGAGGGGGATCCCAGAAAGAAGCGGCTGCCATGGGTGGATGTTTCTTTCTGGATTAAACCTAGCATTCAAGTTCATTTCTGGAGGGTGGAACTACTGAAGAAAGAAAACGAACCTGCCTGAAGCAAAAGCCCAAAAGCCAGTAAATAAAGAGGTCCTCCTCACCACTCCAGAATTTAAAAGCAAAACAAATACATATTTAAAAATAAAAAACTTGGCAAGTATTCTGGACAGGTAAAAAGCTAATGTTTGTGTGAACTCCATTCCAAATAGCAATGAGATTGTGAATCTTGAGAACTGAAGCACAGGGGCTTCGACCCTCCTCGCCACTCATACTGAGACAGAAGCCAGAAGGAAGGAAATGATCGTGGAGATTCATCTTGATGCAAAGGTGGATGCCTTTATGCATAGAGACTGTATTCACCATTCGACCTTCTTACAGCTGAATGGCTCACCTTCTGACAGGACATATTTAGGATCACCATATGCTCAAATTTACTAGCAGGCATTACGCTGTGCGTCATTTCTGGCTGTGAAAGCATGCCCGATTTGTGTGCACACCAGGGCCCTATGAGTATGACTATTTCAATGTCAAGAGATGGTGTTTGAGTTCTAATAGTCTCCGTATAAGCATTTATGAACATCATTTGTTTTTTAAGTAGACAGAGAAGAGTTAGTAAATTGGCAGATGTCAGACAGAAGGAGTTTTTATTTTACTCTCCACATCAAACAGCCTGCTTACCGCAAATCTCATCAAACAAACATTTCGGGATAGGAGATGGAAGAGCGGTGGCATAGTGGCCTTCGAGGTCCAGTGGACTTGAGTGGGCATTTGGCTTTGCCTCTTTTCTTGTCACATGGGCAACTCTCTCTTGGAGCCCCAGTATTTTTATCTGAAAATATGAATGAGAGTACCCACTGAAAGGGCGGTGCAAGACTGATTCAAACCGGCCAATAGGGATGCAGAGGAAATGACCCAAGTCTAACTGCATCCTGCCCCCTGTGCAACCAAACCCTGGCCCTTCCCTCAACCAATCAACAGGGGCCACATATATTACCCCACCCACTACTTCCAGACCCCCTATAAATCCTTTGTTTTCCTGAAACTCGCTCTCTTTCCCCGCCCTGCCGCTGCGTCAGTGAGCATGTGTGGGACGGAGCTTGAATAAAGGCTCTTATGTTTTTGCATCGGTCTCGGGGCTCCCTAAGTGGTCTTTGGGGAGCACAACATCTGGGCATAACACCACCTCACAGTGCTTTAGTTAAACTCAAATAAAATATTTTGGGTTACGCTTTGTAAACAGTGAAATACTAAAAAAATGGGAGGGGGAGGCAGAGTTTGAGTTTTTATTTTCCTTTCAGCATTTTTTTGCCCCCAATAAAGAGGAATGTCCTCACCTGTAGCAATTATCCTGTTGAAAGAAAATCACTCAAAAATAGTCCTCTGAGTCCTGAGTCAGTTGATTTCTTGCCAGCAAGAGAGAATTATTAAGTCAGAATTTGAGCAGGTGGTTGTCCCCAAGTATTGGGTTACTGAAGCATGGTAGCAACCATGTTTGGGTAAATGTTTAATATTTTAATCCTGCTGACGGCTTCTGTCATTATTTGCGTGCTAAAATAGTAGAAAAGTTATTTTGATTTTTTGAGTTATATAAATCATCCCATTCAATTGAATACCCTATTGATTGTAATTTGAATACCCCATTGGCTGTGGTCATACTGGTTTTAGAAAACACATTTTTCTGTACCTGGAGACGAGGACTGCACAATTACTCTAAATTGCCTCAGTGGCTCCAGATAATGCATTCCTGTTGACTCAGTGGTCCCCAGACCCAAAACTATAATTAATCTTTGTAGATAACCAATTGGCTCAACCTAGCTTCTGTAACAAACTGCTTTTTTGGTTCCTCATTCCAAACCCCGAGATGTAATCAATACCTTTGTGATCTTTGCCTAAATAAATCTGGTGTTGCAGCCATATTATCACTACGAGATTTGGAGAGCAAATTGCCCCCTTGTAGTCCCAGCTTCAAAATAAATGTGACTCATTAATTCGACTTCTTGAGGCATCCTTGTGTGATTCGCGGGGTACATTACAACTTAGGAAGGTGACTTTGCAACTATGTTAATTTGAGATTTCAATGATCGAGATACTTCATTCTGTCACCAGCAAAGCAAATTTCAACCCCCTTATGTGTCCCTATTAGGTATTTTTCAAGTATTTTGATTGACAAATGCAAATATGGTCCTTAAATCATTAAAATTTTCTGTTTTGTAGCTGTTCTTTCCAACTGGCTCCTAATCAATTAAGTTAGGACTGTGAACTTCACTCTTTCCCTATTTGACTCTAGCCTCCTATTCCCAATTGCTCCCGCTGAACTGCACTTAATGGATTTTCTAGCCTTATTGAGGTTTTCCTCTTTGGTTACAGTAAATTAATGCAGAGTTTCTATCTCAGATCTTTTTCAACTACCTTAGATAAACAAAATTTATTTTTCCAAAAGAGTGCAGTCATTTGCATAGTCATTCACACTTTAATATAATTGGGTCCTTAACATCTCTTTAGTCCATTTGCATTCATAAGAGAATGCAAGGTTGAGGAAAATGCGTAAAAGAAGAAAGGAAGGATGTATTTTGCAAATTCAAATCAGCCAGATGTGGATGGCAGTCTCCTGATATTTAGTTCTCACTTAGTCCAGTGCAGCTGGCACCACAGCTCTGAGTCTTACAGACTTGATCAACTGTCTCCCCTCAGCTCTCTGCATGGCATTATGTTAAGTCTGGAGACAGACTACACTGGGGCTGCAGCAGCCACCTGGGGTGTGGCTCCTGGCAAAATTATCCGTCTTGCCTGTCTGACCAGTCGCTCCCCCAATAGGTTCCCCTACGCCAATGGTGATGAGAAGGCCCAGACATTATTCTTTCTTTTCAAAAAATGTGATTTATTATGCTTTAGAAGATTTTTTTCCAAAAAAGAAAACACATCATTTTAAAAATCAAAAGCCAGCCTGGCCTGTGTGGTCCAGTGGTTGAGCATCAACTTATGAATCAGGAGGCCACGGTTCAATTCCTGGTCAGGACACATGCCTGGGTTTCAGGCTCGATCCCCAGGGAGAGGCACAGAGGAGGCAGCCAGTCAACGATTCTCTCTCATCACTGAAATTGCTACCTCTCCCTCTCTCTTCCTCTCTGAAATCAATAAAAATACATTTTAAAAAAATGCAAAGTAAATAAAAAGCCATTCATGTCTCGTTTTGGGGTTCAAAAATATGGCCGTCCCAACTATGCCGAGGTGCCAGGAAGAGGATCCCTGGCAGCCTGGCCTTCCCGGGGCGTGCCCCCTAGCTGGGCAGGGAGAGTGGGGGGGGGGAGGGGGGGGGAGCACTCTGAGCTATAACAGAACTCTTCACTCTGAGCTATAACAGAACTCTTCAAACTGATTCAAAACGATTTTACTGTGGTGGAGGGACTGGGCCTGAAGTCAGGGCGTTAGGAGGCTCATTCAATTCCCTCACCTTAGGTCAGTGCCAAAATGTTCAGGAGAGGCCTCTTCAAGACGAATTCCCTTCATCTCGAGAACTCGTGCTGTGGCCTCTGCTGTTTCTAAAGGTCTGAGTCTCACGGTCTAATGATTATCTTTGTGGGAGACACTATCTCCCTGTTAGAAATTTCAGCCTTCCTTTCCCCTTCCTTAATCACAGCACTCTATTCCATTTGAGGCTTTCTGCCTGCACCCAGTAAGTGAGGGTTCATTTTCCTGGGTCTTAGACAAGCATCAGTCCCACACTCGTTTTCTATATACTAGGTGTGCCGGTTAATAATGCGGATTTTTTTCAATAGATGGAGTTACACATGTGTTGATATATACGCGATTCGATATGTCTGCTGTTTTGTTGTATTGACAACAAGCTTCAGAACTTCATATGTCAAATTTGCTGAAGGTGTTAACATCATATGTATTTTTACGCTTAAAAATGTCGAATTTTGTACCAAAAGAAAAAAGAGCATTTGTGGGAAGTTTTAATTCATTACTTTACTTTGAAGAAAAGTGCTGCTGAAAGTTATCGTATACTTCAGGAAGCTTATGGTGAACATGCTCCATCTCAAGATACTTGTGAACGCTGGTTTAAATGCTTTAAAAGTGATGATTTCAACGTGAAAGACAAAGAACGTCCAGGTCAACCAAAGAAGTTTAAAGACCAACAATTATAAGCATTATTGTATGAACCTCACCCCCTGACTGCTCCAAGGCCCATCACTGATCTCTCTCTCTCTCTCTCTCTCTCTCTCCCCCCCCCCTTCCTTTCTGAGATCAATAAAAATATCTTTTTTAAAAAATGTAATACACTATCTTTGAAGAGATCTTTTCATCCCTGGAACTGGACATCAATGGATAAATTTGGAATTGTCCCACTGTGTCCATTAAGCACAACAACAACAAAAAGAAAATAATGCTTCCTGTGTGAACACAGTGGAAATAACTGAATAAAAACAACAGAAATTAATTAAAATTTTTTTCAAAGAACTGAGTAGTGAAAAGTTGAGAACAAGAAGAAAGAAAAATTACAATTGGTAAATATAAGGAAAAGGATTCATGGTGGAGAAAAAGGGAATGTGAGAGTGAAAAGGGACTGCGGGGAATGGATAAAAAAGAGGGAGGTAATTTCCACCAAGAGAGGGCCCCAGCCACTGTTAATACGGGCAGTTGTGCAAACATTACAACATTCCAATTTTAGAACATCACCCTCAAATTCTCTTGTTCTAAATTTCACAAATTGAGCCTTCCAAAATTCACAGTAGTTTGAGGCATTGAAGGACATCCTTCAGCAAAGTCTAAAGTTGTTTTTCTTCTGTCTAGCCACCAGGGGGTGATACATTCCATTCAATTTAATAAACACTTAGAGGTTATCAAGTGCAGAGTGTATCTAGAGCAGCGGTTCTCAACCTGTGGGTCGCTACCCCTTTGGGGATCGAATGACCCTTTCACAGGGGTCACCTAAATACATCCTGCATATCAGATATTTATATTACGATTCATAACAATAGCAACATTACAGTTATGAAGTAGCAACGAAAATAATTTTATGGTTGGGGGGTCACCAAAACATGAGGAACTGTATTAAAGGGTCACAGCATGCCCTGACTGGTTTGGCTCAGTGGATAGAGCGTTGGCCTGCAGACTCAAGGGTCCTGGGTTCGATTCTGATCAAGGGCATGTACCTTGGTTGCGGGCACATCCCCAGTGGGGTGTATGCAGGAGGTGGCTGATTGATGTTTCTAACTCTCTGTCCCTCTCCCTTCCTCTCTGTAAAAAATCAATAATATATATATATTTTTAAAAAGGGTCACAGCATTAGGAAAGTTGAGAACCACTGATCTAGAGGCTACCCCATGAATAAGGCACTGTTTGTTATATTCAAGGACACTTGATAATATATTTACACAAAATAATTATAACTCAAGAAGAAATGAGCTTCGGAATGCATTTGGGCTAATTCTTTAAGATGGGGTAGACATTCATAATAAACAGAGGTGTGTGGTAGGAGGAAGGCAAGAAATACATTTGGGAAGAAAGACTGCTGACAAAGATAAATTAAGCTTCAGGCTTCTATTACAGTTGGAATAGAGAGCATTTCCTTAACTCTATATTTTTTTATAGATTCAGCATTCATGCACCACTTCATGGAATTTTATTCCGCATATAAATAACTGAACAGAAGTCCGTTATTTTAAAAAAAAGATTCAACACAATTTTTTAAATGCAATTATAAAAGTTGGTAGCAAGTGTTTCTTTTCCATAGGTGAGGTGATATTGTTTGCAATCTCTCACCATGTTATCTCTATCTGGCTCCATAATAAACAGCTTGAACTATAGTCTGGTCCTTCATCAAATTAGTTTCCTTTCTTATGCTTTATTTCTATTTAACCACAAAATATACACATCTTTCCCTGTGGCAGTTAGGGCCTCTGTTTCTGAAAGTTGGTTCTGGATACTTGGATCAAACAGGGACCCCAAAGTTATGGAGCGATTTCCTTCCAAATTCTAGGTACAGTGCTCTGTAGAAGCGAGTGCATCAGCCCATCGCACTGAATAGCAGAAATCTAGATGCCTGGTCCCCTTCCGTGTAGGATACATTTGGCTCCAATAGATTTTCACAGCTTGTTACAGCATCTCAATTGTAACTTTTATCCTTTTTTATTTTTTTACAGCTTTACTGAAGTATGATGTATTACTTTTTATTTTCGAAATATAAAGTGCTTTATTAAAATAAAGCAGGAAAGGAGAAATATGGCGCATCTTCAATTCTGTTTTAATTATTTTATTTAGTATGTTCTAAGTAGTACCAGACAAGGATGCATCATTGCTTCATAATCCAGCAGCCCCATGATTTGCAGGCTATTTATTTACTACATCAAAGATAGGGTGGGTGAGCAGAAAACCCTGTGAATCCTGATTCTTATTTTTTTAATTTATCTTTAGTGTTGAAAATATTACTGCTATCCTCTCCCCTCACCCCCCCGTGGACCCTCCCTGCCTTTCCCCTGGGACTTCACCGAACAATTGTCTGTGTCCATGGGTTATCCATATAAGACTAATGAATCTCAGAGGGAATGGGGGGGATTAAGCCAAGAACTCGTATTACTTTTTAATGAAGTATACATACAGAAAAGTACTTAAATACAAACTGAACACACTCCAGTAACCATATCTAGATCAAGAAACAGAATGCAACCAGCACTTTAGATGCCACCTTCATGCCTCTTCAGCCACTTTCTGCCCCAGTAAAGAACATGCTATCTTCATTTCCAGCACCATATATTAGTTGGCTGGTTTTAGAACTCCATACGAATATTATTATACAGAACGTACTGTTTCTGAGCTTCTTCCATTCAACGTGGTTTGCTAGGTCCTTCCATCCTATTCCAGGGTCCAGTGCATGCATGATGATGGTTATGTCGTTTGCACTGTGTGAATACTCAGTTCTGACCATCTCCATTCGACTGTGATGTGCCTCTGGGTGGTTTCCAGTTTGGGAACTACAAACAGTGTTACCATGAATATTCTACTATCTGTGCTTTGGCGAACAAATGCATGCATTTCTGTTGGGTATCTACCTTAAGAGTGGAATTGCTGGGTCATACATAGGATGTGTATAGTTCAGATGTAGTAGATGCTGCTAAACCATTTTCCAAAGTGTTTGTATCAACCTACACTCTCACCGGCAACAGATGAGAGTTGCATTGCCTGATGCTGTCAGTCTTTCCCGTGTCATTCACTCTGGTAGGTATGCAGCATTGCTTTTGTATTGTGGTTTCAGTTTCACTCAGCGCTTCTTGGACACTTTCTACGTTAGCGTCATTTCCTGTGAGTCCTGCCTCCCAGGGTAGAGAGGTCAGACCATCACTTTCCTAGCTTCCTCTGTGTCCCAGGCTGCACAGATCAGGCACACTCATGAAAGACTTCAACTCCGATGAGGGAAATAGGTGCACAGCGCTGGCAGAAACATCCGATCTGGAGGGACAGCGTGCAGCTTCGGCATCTACACCCAGCATCACGGTGGGAACCGTGGGGTCTGTGGTCTGCGACGCTTAGGCTGAAGCAGGTGTCATTTGGGTATTGTTCCTTGCTACATGGCCTTCAAGCCAACTTCTTGGCCCTCACAGAGATTCTCTAAGAACCTTAATATTCTATGAGAAATTCCTTTTCTGCTTGATATCGCTGGAAATCTGTTCGTGTCTATTTAAAATCAGCCCAGCCGATGTGGTTGAGCATTGACCTATGAACCAGGAGTTCACAGTTCCAATTCCCAGTCAGGGCACATGTCTGGGTTGTGAGCTCGATCCCCAGTAGGAGGGCAACGGATTAGTGATTCTCTCTGATCACTGATGTTTCCATCTCTCTCTCCCTCTTCCTTCCTCTCTGAAATCAATTTTATATATATATATATATATTTAAAAACAGGTTGATGTGATTACAGGGATGCCTAAAGGGGCAGCCAAAGGAACTATATAATTCTGAGAGAAGCCTAAGTAAGTATCATACCACGACGCCTCCTGTGCACCAGTGATCATGAGAAAAAAGTACAGAAGACCCTCTACCAATTAATAGCTACATTGCCTTCTGCCCAGTAAACAAGGATAGTTCTTGGGAAATGACCGGCCATGCCAGCGTCCCCGGCAGGTCACAACGGGAGGCCCACACAGCTGCCTTTGGCAGATGGCGAACAGCTTGTGCTATTTTTAGCTGAGACAGCTCTAAGCTGAGGAAACAGGCACAGGACCACATTCCCCTCAGAGTCCGCTTCCCTCCCTCAGTGACACCTCCACGTCCAGCCCAGAGCAGCCGGCACCCACATCCACACAGACCTGCACTGGCCCCTCCGAGAGGCCGCTGTTGTGCTCAGAGGGAACACACCCTGCGAGGACTAGGACACGGGCTCAACAGACAACAGCCATGGCCAGCTGAGGAGTCAGTATTAATAAAAATATGTAACTACTGTTTATTAGCTATAAACAATTATGTATGAAAATCACAGAATAGGGAGGCCCTGGCTGGGTAGTTCAGTCGACTAGAGCATCTTCCCAATACACCAAGGCTGCGGGTTTGATCCCTGGTCAGGGCACATACAAGAATCAACTTGCTGCTCTGAAAAGCCATCTTTGCATTGTTCCTACGGCCCCCTGTCCGCTGGCTGCAACCACCTCCGCTCTGCCCCTCCTCCACTGTGAGGGAGCTTCTTTGCCAGAGTCCTCCAACTCTTGCTTTTTTTAAAAAAAAAAAAATCCGCTGCACAGGATCACCGGCATGCCCCACGGCCGTGGACACCAGCTGGAATCGTGAGTCAATGAGATGTGCCTGCAAGGTCACTGGTTTACTTTATTACTCTAACGTTTCGCTTAGGGAGTTCACCTTGACTGACAAGAAATCTACTAGCAATACTCGTGGGAAGAGGCCCCAAAAAATAGGGTGAAAATGCATCACCTGACTCTAGGTAGTGTCCATTCCCTACAAGAGGAACTATCTGCCTCGGAGCCAGAGAACCCATCCAGAGACACCTCGCTTTTATTCGCCAAATAATGGACCACAGGGCAGTGATTACCGCTTCTCTATGTCTCACACAGCTCCAAGCGCAACCACTAGCAATCAACAAATAATTTTTAATAATAATAACAATGTTATATCTGAGAGCCATAAATACCTAACATTGCCCATTAAAAGTAGCCTGTAAACCATTTGTTGAGATTGCTTCCCAGCCAATTTCAAACATGACTATTAAACTATTATATAAAACAGAAGAGACTGTGTCATAAAATGAGAATGAGGAATGTAGCCGAGAAGATTAGAGGCTGAATTTATAGCATCTAAATTTTCTTAAAGAAGCAAGAGATAAAATTTTACTAGGCACCACCCTTAAGGTATATAAAATATTCTCTGGATGGAATCACATTTTATCCAACAGGAATTCTTTATCTCAAAAGAGTGACAAGATCATATAAAATATTTTAACAAGGGAATTAGAAAGATTAAAAATAATCAAGGAGAATTTAAGTGAAGTGCACCTACTTAACAACAAAAAAAAGTAAGTACAAAAATATAACTCATGAACAAAAGTAGATCCAGAGACATAGAAGCATCGAACAGATCATAAAACCTCAGAGGGAAGGCAGAGGAAGGTGGGAGGTGGGGGGAAGAGATCAACC
>PVJC01051000.1:0-11611 GCA_004026665.1 Murina feae | reverse complement strand
TCCTCCCTCTTCGAGTTCTCGCCTCTGAATCTCTCCTTTTCTTCTTCTCATCTCTCCCTCTACTCTTCTCGTTTCTGTCTTCCATCTCCCCCTCCCCGCCGTCTTTTCCATCTTACTTCCTTTTCTCCTCCATGAATCTGCCCCCACCCCCCGCCTTCTCCCCTTCCAGCAGCCTCCCTCCCTCCTTCCCTCCCTCTGTACCTTGTCTCCACCTGCCTCCGTCCAGGGCCCCGCCATCCCTGACCCCACCCCAGGGCTCCCTTCACTCTCTCGGCGCCTCCCTCTCCTGTTCCCAACGCTCTGAGGTTTCCAAGTTCTGAGCGCGGGAAGGGGGTCCTCCCAGGGGTCCTCACGGGCCTTGTGCAGGCGGCGGGGCGGTCAGGCCAGAGCCCTGGGGTGGGAGGACCCCTGTGACCCCCATTTTCTCTCTTCTCTGTCTGACCGGGACGCTGGACACTGCCCGGAGGAAGCAGACCTGCCCCAGGCCCAGGACAGAGCACACGGAGAACAAGCCCAGAGACGGGGAGCAAGCTGCCTGAAGACACACAGCACGTGAGTGGCAGGGCCAGGGCTGGGCGGGCCCCCGGTGGGGGGGGACCGCTGACTCCCGGCTGAGCTCCCCAAGAGGAGGGCTCCTCCTTCCTGCTCCATCCTCCTGCCCAGCCCCCACCGCCTCCTCTCCCCAGGCCCCTGGGAGCAGAGCAGCTGCGGGGAGGACCTGGCTGCGAGCTCTCCCTGCGGAGGAGACAACAGGCGCCCAGTGTTCCCGAGGACCCGCCTCTGCCCGGACCCAGGCTCCGTGGGGACCCGACCTTCCGAAGGGCCGGACACAGTGCCCCCTGCAGGAGGGGTGCCGCCGGGGTCGGCTGGAGGCCCGAGAGACAGTCTCGGAGTGAAGTCCCCTGGCGCCACCTAGTGGCAGAGGGTGGGACTGCAACCCAGCTGTATTAGACATGGGACCGGTCCCAGCAAACAGCGGACAGTGACTGCAATGCAGGATGGGGAGGGGGCGCTAGTGGGGAAGGAGGGGGAAAGGAGGATTCCCCAAATTCTGTAACTATCAAAGCCTTTTACTCCTAGTCAATACACATACATCACAGTCGGCATCATACTCAGCTTCCTGTGTGCCAACTCCAACCTCTGGACTTAAGGTTTCAACTCATTCTGGGGGTAGTGTCGCTCCCGTGTTGCCATGGAGATACATATAGGGCTGTATGGGAAACGAAGGAAGGTGGGATTTGGCGTATGCAGTTTGCTTGGGAGCCTGTTTCTAGGAATTGGGACAAACTGAGTGTTTCCTTTGTAGTGACAGTTACAAGCCTTACTGAGTGGAAGTGGGTGCAAAGGTGAATGACAGCTAAAGGGGCCCCAACAACTGGCCCCTGGTCCTCACCACGGAGTCCCATCTGAGAGACTTACTTCCTGTACAATTGCTTCCAGAAGCCGCATTCGACAGTGCACGATTTGGGGTAAAGAGGCTTTTAAAATACTAAAATTAGTCGCGTCTTCAAAAAATGCCTTCTTTAGTTTCATATTCTTGAGTTTTGGTTCCAGCATTAGTTTATTTATTTTTAAATATATTTTTATTTCAGATAGAAAGGGGGAGAGGGAGAAACATTTATGATGATAATCACTGATGGGAATGTGCCCTAACTGGGAATCAAACCATGACCTCCTGGTTCAAGGTCAATGCTCAACCACTGGCCCACACCAGCTGGGTGCCTTAGATATCTTTAAAAATTGTCAAACCCTATGCTAAGAACCGCCAAATGCCAAGACGAAGCTGGGGGAAGGGGATTTCCCTGATACCAGAGGGCAGGTGGCGTTTTGTAGGGCGGGGAGGGCCTCCACGGGGTGAGGAAGGACACTGGGAAACGGGCAATCCCTGAGATTACCTTGTAGGTGTTCCCCCCTCAGACCAGAGGTCAGGAGGCTGGGGAGCCGGGGTGGGTGTCCAGGAGGAAACCTGAGGGCTGAGCTCAGTGGAGAAAGGGGTGGGGCTGTGAGGAGGCGGAGAGGGCGAGAACTGTGCCTGCAGCCCCGCCTGGTGGCAGCTGAGTGACTCCAGGCCCCAAAGCCTGGCTGAGGGACTGTGGGACTTGGTCCTGGTGGCACTGGGCAGCCGTAGCTGTGAGCAGAAGAGTGGGGTCTGCTCAGCTGGCAGAAAGCCCCCATGAGGGGGATGGCCTGAGAGGGCATGATGGCGGCCAGGCGGAGGCGGGCTGACGGCCCAGGCGGGGAGGGATGAGCACAGGGCTGTGGTCATGGAGGCTCAGGGAAGGGAGGAGGCAGAGAGGACGGGTAGGAGGCAGCACCACTCGCTGGAACGAAGGACCCCCCAGCAGCTCTGACTGGGCGATGGTGGCGCCGGCTCCCTCGGTGGGTCCTGAGGCGCTTCCAGGGCAGCAGCTGTGGGTCTGGAGACGGCAGGGTCTGGGCTGGAGGCAGGTTTGGGAACCATCAACGAGGAGGTGCCGTCTGGAACCCCAGCAAGTCCCCATTGGCAGCGTGGCCGCACCTACACGCGCAGGAGCAAAGCAACGCAGGTGCCTGGGGATCCCGCAGGAAACCCAGAGAGCCCCGGCACCCCGAGGAATCCGCGCGGAGCCGTCCACAGTGAGGACCCGCTTCACTTTGTTTTTAATGCATTTTTATTGAGTTCAGAGAGGAAGGGAGGGGGACAGAGACATCAGTGATGAGAACCACTGACCGGCTGCCTCCTGCACGCCCCTCACTGGGGGCCGAGCCCGAAGCCCGGGCACGCGCCCTGGCCGGGGATCGAACCATGATCTCCTGGTTCACAGGACCCCGGGCAACCACTGAGCACAGGCCGGGCTGAGGACACACTTTACATCAGAGACAGAGACCTCTCCAACTTCTGTCCCGAGGGGGAGGGGGACTGAAAGCAACACACTTTTGCAGAACTACTGACACACACGATGGCCCGACTACGGAGAACCCCCCAGAACAGTGCACCGACGGCCCAGGTGGGGGGACAGTGTCAGCCGGGGGAGAAGGCTCTTTGCTGTGGACCCTTGTGTACCTTCTGGGGTCCATGCTGTACCCAGATACCCTGGCCAATAAACGGAGCCATGAGTGCTCCAGGGACAGGCAAGAAGCGCACATCCAGTGAGGACAGAGCCAGGGGAGCGGGCAGCTCGGACAAGGACTGGAACGTACCACACCAGAACTGTGGCCACCTGAGAGCCACCGACAGGCTTAGAGGACAAGGGGGAACGTAAATAAAGACTCAAACTGCAGTGCACCAGAAAGCGATGAGCCCTCCCTGAGCAGTGTGGCTCAATGGACAGAGCGTCAGCCTGCGGACTGAAAGGTCCCAGGTTCGATTCCCAGCAAGGGCATGGGCCTTGGTTGCGGGCACATCCCCAGTGGGGAGCGTGCAGGAGGCAGCTGATGGATGTTTCTCTCTCATCGATGTTTCTAACTCTGTATCCCTCTCCCTTCCTCTCTGTAAAAAAAATCAATAAAATAAATATATATTTTAAAAAACTGGTGAAATAGCCACAAAGCTGACAGGTGTCACACAGACACTGAGGAAGTGTACAGGGTGGGACCCTTGGGCCGCTCAGGCCACCTGTCACCGTGCAGGGCCGCTGGCTGCCTGTGGAGGGAAGAGGGGTCAAGGGAAGGGCCGCAGCCGGCCGAGTCCAAGGGCCTCAGAAAACGGGCTGGCAACACCCGGCGACTCCCACGAGGACTTCACAGTAAACGCCACTGCGCAAAGGCCCAGCCCTCAGACGATCCAGTGCCTCTTGCTCCGCCTCATCCCGAGAGGCCGAGCCCGGGCGAGGCTGTGGGAGAGCGAGGGAGGCAGCGGCGAAGGCCACCCGCCAGCCCCTCCGGTTCCAGGCCTTTGTGTTTCTCTGTTAATCCCCAACCAAAGGTAATTCCCCACCGATTTTTGGATAATGGAAGGGAGGAAGGTGGGGAGAGAGAATCAATATGAGACACGCTGATCAGCTGCCTCCGCATTCGCCCCGACCAGGGTCAGGATCGAACCTGCAACCCAGGTACGTGGCCCTTTACGGGGAATCGAACCTGAGACCCTTTGGGGCGCAGGCCAGTGCTCTAACCACCGAGCAACACCAGCCAGGGCCCAGGGTTCTATCTAAGTTACACTTGCGTGTCCCTGGTTGGCTGTGGGCACCTTGTGGGGGAGCACAGGGCCCGGGCCCCTCTGGGCACCGGCCAGGAAGACTGCAGGAGCCACGCCAGTGGCAGGCACCGTGGGAGCTCTGTGACTGGCCTGTGCGCACCAACCCCCAGGAGAACCCAGGGGTAACGGTGATGGGGCAGCTCCCCACCCCGCGCCTCGCAAGCTGCCAGTGACGCCTCTTCCAGTCACCCCTCCCCCTCACACCAGAGGTGGCCGCGAGCTCGCCGCGGGGCTGTTAGCACGAGGCGGGAAGCGAACACGGGGACCACAGGGCACCGAGGGGCGTCCCGCAGCCACGACGACGACGAGGGCCATCTTCTGGGGTTTCTACCGAATTCATAGCATGAACATGGAACTGCACCAACGCTACACACGTACATACACGCACACACACGTGTACACCAGGAGCCAAGTCCACAGCGCACTTGGCTGGTGGAAGCGGTGACTTTTCAGAACTTCCTGTATTTCAGTCATTTCCTCAACGGGTTTGAACATAAGCGTGGCGGGCGGGGGAGGCAGCCGGGCCTGCGCGCACGGAAGCCGTCTGCTGTGCTCAGACATCACGTCCTCGAGCGCAGGAGCCCGTGGGGGCCTGGCATCGTGGGCAGCAAAGGGGCGGAGCAGGCCGAGGGCAGGGCTAGGGAGGAGCGGCGCCTGGTGCCCATGCCCACGCCAGCCCGGCCTGCTGTGCCCAGGGCAGAGGGACAGGAGTGTGCCCAGGAGGCAGGGGCCATGGAGCCCAGCAGAATCAGGGCAAGAACAAAGGCGGGGAGCTGGAGAGCCCCCAGACTGCAGGGCTTGGGGGTGCTGGGGTGATGGGACACGGGGTCAGAGGGAAGCCTTTGGGGCTGCAGTGGGGCCACCGGGCAGGCAGGGGGCAGCAGGGCCGCGAATCCCACTGCCCTGCAGACAGGAACACAGGGGCCACGGGGAGAGGCCAGCGAATCCTTTTGGGATGAGCAAGGCCCCAGGCCCCTCATCGGCCACTGCCCCCTCCGCCACCCCCACCCCCACCGCCCCCCTGGCCTCCGGCATCCGGTGCTCCCGACATCATGAGGAACAGGACGACAGGAATGATGTACATCCACTGTGGGCGACAGGAGGACGGCGACAGACAGACAGGGAGAGAGAGAGGAGGGAGGTGAGTGTGAGCAGCATCCCCCCAGGCAGGGAAGGTGGGGGCTGGCGTGAGGGGAGGCCGCGTGAGGACAGGGCCCAGGTCCCCTACATCACTACAGGTCGGGGTCGGGAGGGCGGGGGGTGCACGGCGGGCAGAGGCAGGAGGGGGCTCGGTCCTCACTCAGGCCTCCAGACTCAGGCCTCCTGCGGAGACGGCGCGGGCCCCGGGGCAGCAGGACGCAGGGCTGTGAGCAACACGGCCCCCCCCAGGATGAGGTGCCACTGAGGAGGGAGGGGTGTGGGTCAGGGCCAGTGGTGGCCGTGGGTCCTGCAGCCCTCGGGACTCAGTTTCCTCACAATCCCACGCTGGGCTATGCTCAGGCCCTGCGGGCACAGCGCCCACACTGCAGGGCTCAGCACCCTCCCTTCCGCCCCGCCTCACCCCAGGCAGGCCCGCCCCGTCCAGCCAGCAACTCCAGGTCCCGGGCCCCTGGGCCTCGGGGCTTCTCTGGCAGCACAGGCACCTGCCCCCTGGACCTGGGGGACCCCACCAGCCCCTTCTTCCAGGCCACCCTGTTCCTCTGAAACCTGCCACCCCGTCTCCAGCCTCACAGCCCTGGCCGCGTCCTCTCCACTGGACGCTCGTCCCAGCTCCTCCTGGGGCAGCGCTTCCCCACGGGCCTCTGGCCTGACTGATGCTGCCCCTACCAGGCTGCCCAGCTCCAAGCCGGCCACGCACTGAGCCAGCCCAGGACCAGGGGGACTGCACAGAGGCCCAAGGCCACAGCGGGGTCCGGGAGGAGGGGGAGGGGAGGGGGAGGAGGAGGGGGAGGAGGGACAGGGCAGGGCAGGGCCGGCGGAACCCCACTCACGTATTTGGCGAAGAAGGACTTCTGCTCCTGCGGGTTCTTGGCCTTCTGGGCCTGCTCCATCTCCAGGCGCTCGATGAAGGCCGCCGTCTCCGGGCTGCGGGAGGAGGAGACGGGCGAGGGGCGCAGTCAGACACCCCAACACCAGCAGAGCCCCCCCAGGTAGCGGGCTGGGTGCCGTCCCGCTCACCCCGGGGCCGTGACCGGCGGCTGCAGCTGCACAGACGTGTTGAACAGCTCCAGGTCCACATCCTCCACCTCGTGGCCCCGGCAGCCCCCGGGGTGCGTCACCACCGACAGGCCCACCACGCTGCCAGCCACATCCACGTGCAGCGTCAGCTGATCCGAGAGGTGCGACTCCACCAGGGAGCACTGGGGGGGGGGGGGGGGGGGGAGGGAATGTTGCCCAGGCCTGGCCACCCCCCCACACCCCCCCCCACAGCCCCAGCAGCATCTGTCAAGCTTCTGTGGCCGCCTGCCCCTCGGGCACAAGCCCAGGCCCACGCCGCCCGTGCTGCCCCTCAGAGGACCCACCGCAGGGGCACGGTGGGGAGACCTTGGAGGACAAGGCCGAGTGCAGGTTCCCCCGTAAACACCGGGCCGGGAGGCCAGTCCTGGTCACTGACTCACCGCGGGGACGAAGGAGGAGACGTAGCCGCCAGCTTCTGGGGCGTCAGGCCGCCTCGGGACCCGGACTCGGTACAGGCCGTTGAGGGCTGCCACGTCCTGCAGGGCGGGCAGAGGTGGCGGTGAGGGGGGCGATGCCAGGACCTGCCAAGCCTAGACCCCCGCAGCCCGCCCAGCCCCAGCCGCCACGCTGAGGACGCCCCATCCTCCCCTGGGATGCCCTGACGCTCCATCTGCCCACAGGGACCCCGTGGACGTGGACTGTGGTTGCTTTCGCCAGTTTCCCTAAAACGTGGCTGTTCCCTCAGCCCTCCTTCTCCCCTGCAGCCCGCGGGAGCCCCGGCCTCCCTACACCTTCTTGGGGAGCCCAGCCCTGGGGGAGCCGTGAGCAGGGCCACGGAGGTGACGCGCTCTCGCCCCATCATGGCTCCTGGGGGGAATCCCTCTCCCCAAAAGCAAACCTCATCCTAACGCCTGGCTGGTCCTGGCTGAATCCGAAGGGTAGGAGCTGAGTGTGGGAACTGACGGAGGGCCTAGCTGGTTTGACTCGGCCTGCGGACCGAAGGGTCCCGGGTTCGATTGCAGGCAAGAGCACAGGCCCGGGCTGTGGGCTTGATCCCCAGTGTGGGGCGTGCAGGAGGCAGCAGATCAATGATTCTCTCTCAGCACTGACCTTTCTCTCTCTCCCTCTCCCTTCCTCTCTGAAATCAATGAAACTACATTTTGTAAAACAACTGGCGGAGGAGAGGGGTGCTGGGCGGAGAGGCATGCATGCCGCGCTCTAGGGCACAGGGCCCCCCTCACCCGGAGTCGGCCCCGCTCCTCCTCGTTGAGCTGCCGCTGCGACAGGGACAAGGTGCCGTCCTGCTGGTTCCAGAGGACGGAGCCGCGCTTCCGGAAGTGGGCGCTGTCGTCTGTGGGAGCCTGGGCTCAGCGAGCACCCCACGGCACCCTCCCACCCTTGCAGGGACCAGCTTCCCCAACCCCAGCCCCGTTTTCCCACCGGCAAGCGAGGGACACCCCACCGCATCCTCCCAGAGCAGGGCAGACGCCCGCACCCCACAGCTCCTAAGCCCTCCTGCCCTGCCAGGCGCCCAGTGACATTCACATCGCTGCTCTGAGCCTGTTTTCCCAGCTTCCCAGGCGCAAACACAGGGCCCAAGAGGTCCCCCCGGCCCCCCCACCCACGACAATCGGCGAGGCTTTCTCGGGAAGATACCAGGTCGGACCCAGTCTAAGAGGCCCAGCTTCAGTGTTTATGACAAGTGCCCCCCAGAGCCTGGGGCCCCAGGCTGGACGATGATGATGATGATGATTGTTAGTTTTAATCAAAGTTTAAAACAAGCCGATGCAGCAAGAGGAAACAGTTACAAAAATGTACCGAGTCTGTTCAGCAGAGCCAGGGAGGGAAGCCATCTAGAAGGGGGGCAATCGGGGGAGGGAGAGTGGGGGCGGGGCGGGGGTACGGGCAGCGGGCAGCTAGAGAGCAAGGCCTTTGTGAGCTGCAGAGGACAGCGGAGCTGCTTCCCAGGCTGGATGATTAAGCCCTGGGCCACCCTGACATCTGTGCCCTGGGGGCATCTGGATCAGGGCAGTATAGGCTGGGCCATGGCGTGTGGTGCCCCTCTGGGCTTCAGTTTCCCCTTCTGAAAAACGGGGCCATCCCTCACACCTGCTCCCTTGTGGCAATGGGTCAGAGAAGTACTCTCGGAGGTTATCAAGCTGCGGCTGGCGCTGACCTTTCTGAACTGGATTTGCCTTGTAGTTAAAGGCATAGTTTCTATTCTAGTGCTGTCCCCACCCCACCCCCGGTCCCCACCCCCTGTCCCCAGGGCAATGCAAACACCCTCTCAGGGGCCAGGCTGTGAAGGGAGGGTGTCTCACACCGCACAGGGCGCTGGGGAAGCGTCCAGGCGAGGACACTGCTGGACTCACCGATCTCAAAGGAGTGCTCCAGCAGCAGCCCCACGGTGCCGCAGGCCTCGTCGCGACCTTCCACCCCGGCCTGCAGACAGAGGACCCCAAGTGAGGACCCACAGAGCCCCCGCCCTGACCCCGGGGCAGACCGGCATCCTGCGAGAGGGGCCTTCGTGTCACACTCATATCCAAACACTGACACCTGCCCACGCCTCCACCGCCCGAGATCTCACGAAAATTCAGGATCTGGGCCGCCCCCAGAAAAACCAGAGCCTGCACTTTCGCTAACCTCCTTGCAGCACGCTAACCTCGTTTCCAAGGCAACCGTCCGCGCCGGTCACCCTCACGCCCGGTGTCATTAATATGCCCGAGTTAAAAGGCACCTGCGCTTCCTCTCCAAGCTAATAACACCCAAGCAGCCTTCACTGCCCCAAAATGAGGGATCCACGCCCGGCTTTTCTCCAAACCTCTCCTAACTCTGCTGCACCCACCTCTCTCGCACCTGCGCAGCCTCCCTTCCGGATTTTAATCCGGCCAAGACCCCGCCCCCCTCATGCATATTCAGCCAACAGCCCACACCCGCTCCAATCTCGCGAGAGCCCTCCACCCGCCTTTTTTCATTTTAGCGGCCCGACGTCTGATTCGCCAGCATTCCATCCGGGCCACACCTCCTCATGCATATTCATGACGGCAGGTTCCCAGGGGCAGTTTGATCCCGACCGTCACCACGCCAAGCCATACGGGTGCTTAAGTCCCACCCGAGCCCCGCCCCTCCCGCTGCCCTCCCGCTTCCTCCCAGGTGTGCGGCCTCTGCAGGTGCTTTCACCTTTCTTCCCTCTCGGCCGTGCGCGGTCCCGTTCCCGCCTTAACCGACCTCAAAGTCCGAAGCTCCGGGCTTCTGTCGGCCGCGCCAATGAGTACTCACCCCCCGCGCGGCGGCCCCGGACCGGCAACCACTGCCCCGCGCGCGGCTGGGGGCTGTGGCCGCCATCAGCAAGAGCAGGAGCAGCCGAGTGGCCCTGGCGCCGGCCGCCGCCATCTTGGGCTCCTTCCCACCAGCCCACGGGGCCAGAGTGAGACGAGCGCCGCGGAGCACTCTGGGAGGAAAGGACCGCATCCCGCCCGCGTGCGCCTGCGCCGGCTCCTCGCGTCTGCGCACTAGCGCCCGCCCGCTACTGGGGCCTGACGTCAACGGGGCGGGCACCTCCCCTCGGGTGACGGCACAATCACGGGCGTCTCCCGGGCCGCTGCGTTGTGACGTCACGCCGTGGCCACGCCCTCCGTTTTCTCCTTCGGGCTCCTCCCTTGGATGAAGCAGAAACTAGAGCCTAGGCCGGCCCCGGACGGAGCAGGTGTAGTGGGACCAGGTGGGGTGGGTGGCAGGTGAGAGGCGGGGCCACGCCTCGGGCTGGGCCAGGTGAGGGCTGGGGCCGGCGATTGGAGACCATAGCCCGGGAACCCCAACGCTCGGCGCCGGGGCCAGCCTCCTGCGATAGACCCCCCCACCCTGAACTTGACCCCCCAGAACACACCCTCGTTTCAGCCTGTCCCACGGGCCGGCCTGGACGGCTGCAACGCCTCCTACAGAGCGGGGAGTTCGACCAGCTGCGGGACTTCACCGTCTTTGAGAGCAATTTCGTGCAGGTGTGAAGCCCCGGGACCGCCTGAGCCCCACCTCCTGACTTGGGGAACCCCGGCTCCCCGCGCTTCTGACAACTCCCCCATAACGCCCACCTCCTGGAATTCCTGACCGACCCCTTGCCCCATACCTGCAGACCTTCCGCTTCCCTGTGAAACCTGGCCTCTGATCCCCTTTGCCTCAGTTTCCCTGACTTACCACCTGTGTGACCCTTGACCTTTGGCCTCCGGACCTCTGACTCCCGTCTTGGTGTTTCATTCACTAGGGTCATGAACCTTAACCCTTCTTGACCTCTGATCCCTCCCCAGTTCTGCACACACACACACACCACCATCGATCCAGCTTCTAACCCTTGTCCCCAGGTGACCCGGTTAGGAGAAGTTGCCAACAAGGTAACCATGGGGGTGGCAGCCTCCAGTCCAGCCCTGCAACTCCCAGACCTGTTGCTGCTGGCAGGCCCTGCCAAGGAGAACGGACGCCTGCAGCTCTTTGGGTGACTGCCCCAGCCCAGCCGGACCTCCTTCCCTGCAGCTCCTCCTCGCGCCCAGATGACCCGAGGGGCCAGGGACCTTGGATGGCGACCAGCCCTCTCGGGGCTGCCGCCACCCAGAAGAACCAGGACAGGGCCCAGATATCAGGGATAGTGAGCCACCAGGGGGAGCGGTCCTCCAGCCACAACCTGGCAGGGGTCAGGAGGATGACCTGCCCCGCCCACTGCATGCCACTCATCTCGTCTCTGACGTCATACTCTTATATGGTGGGGTCTTTTGGCCCCATCCTCCCGAGAGAGAAACGGGGGCCCAGGGTCTCAGATTCACCCCAAAGTATACAACGCACAACGCACCACACAAAATACACGTTTCCCCCATCCTGGGCTCCTGCGTCCAACTCCAGCCGCAAATACCAAAACATGCCCATGAGTATAGTGTATTTAGAGAAGCGGCCTGCCAGTGGCTTTGACTTTAAAAAAAAAAATAAAAATGCTTTATTTTAGAGAGAGGGAGAGGGAGAGATAGAAACATCAATGATGAGCGAAACATGGATCGACTCCCTCCCTCCTGTGCACCCCCTACTGGGGATCAAACCCAAGACCTGGGCATGTGCCCTGACCCAGAATTAAAACCGTGACCTCCCGGTTCACGGGTCAATGCTCAACCGCTGAGACACGCCGGGCCGGGCGGCTCCGACTTTTTAGTAATTCACTTGGCGGCAGAATCCGATTCTGACCTGAATGAAAGCGTCTTACCGCCTTTCTTTATCCCC
>PVJC01050999.1:0-11614 GCA_004026665.1 Murina feae | reverse complement strand
TGGGGGAAAAAAGAGTAACAACTGTAATAATCTGAACAATAAAGATAAATTTAAAAAAAAAAGGTGTAAATACATCCATAAGAAGTTTTGCATTGTGGATGAAAAGGGGTCACGTGCTGAACTAACCCACTCCGGGGTGGCCTGGCCTGGCCTTCCAAACTCAGGCTGTTCTGAAATTTAATAATAATAATTAAAAAACACTAAAAAAAACCCTTTTTTTAAAGAAAGTAGAAAGCAGTTTATAGTGAGCAGTCACGCCCTAGGCCCCCCCCCCCAAAAAAAGAAGAAAAGAACAGAAAAAGGGAATGACAAAACAAATTTTGGAAAAGGAAGGCAGAGAAAAGAAGAGAAAAAAAAGTAAGAGTGGTAAAAAAGAATGAAGTAGAAGGGGGAAGAGATTGTATGAGAAGAAAACTCAAATAGAACAGCCACTAGTAGCAGCAAATGCTATCTACAAAGACCTAGAGATGAATTGATCAGGTAATCAATCAATTAACAATTAATATCTAACAAGGTAAGGAAAAACAAAGTAAAAAAGAATAACCAAAATACAACCAAAAAACAAAAAGGAAAAGCGAGACAGTCTCACCAACAATTATAAAAAACCCTAGTATAATCAACAATTAAGGGAACAGCAGCAGAACAACAGAGAGAGAGAGAAAAAAATAATAAAAAAATTTTTTGGATAATGAAGAAAGAAAGGAGTGAGGTATCAGTGGGCTTGGAGCAGTGGGTTGGAAATTAGATATCTTAGTAGGGTGAAATTGTACCAGGAGGGTAAAAAGAGAGAATAGGGAGAATCTAAAGCATGAGTAGGATAGGAGAAAATGGACAACAACAGGGGAAAAGTAAGGAAGAGAGTGTTGGCATAAAGGTAAAGCAGAGATAGAGTAAAATGATGCTATATGAAATCTGAAAATAGAATGAAGGACACTAATTTCAAAATAAAATAAAGATAAAATAAAATGACTGTTAGAAAAATAAAAAAATAGTAATAATATTGATTAAAAATAAAGATACAATAATTAAAAAGGTAAAATCCAGTGAGGAAAAAAGACAAAAATTGTTTTTTAAAGGAAAAATAGAAAAAGAAAAAAAAATTGAAGAAAAAAAAGAAAAAGTTAAAAAAAGATAGAAAAATGTGCAGTTGTGAGGGTCATTCACTTCTTCTACTCTTCTGGCTGGTATGCCTTTGTCTTGTCAGGAGAGTATTGAAGTTTCCTGCGATTCACTGTTCCTCTGTGTGGTTAACCAGTCCTGATTTAAAAGTCGGCAGTATTTCTGCCATTATGTTTACAGAAGAGTAAGTTTGTGAATCAGCCTCTGGGTGGCAGTGTTTCTGGAGTGATCTCTCCGGCTATAAGACCTCTCTAGCTGGCATTTAGGTTTTGATTTCCCCTGTCACACTTAATACAAGTTTGGCGGAATGGATTGCCCCAGAGCTGGTTTCCGAATCCGTCGCTCCCTGCTCTGCTTCTCAAGACACACAAACAGGGTTTTCCCCTGCAGTCTCCTTGAGCGACCCCAATTGGGTGCGCCTATGTGTTAGGTTTAATAATCCCAAGTCTGCAGTTAACAACGGGAGGGAAAAAGGAACCCCTCAGGGGAGTTGCGCAGGCTCTGCGCGCAACTCTCCCCCTCCAGCTCTGCGTGCGACTCTCCCAATGTCTTCTCCGCGACCCAAAACCGAGGCTGTCTTTTCGTGTCCAGCTCAGTTATGGGGTGGGTATTTTTTTGGGTTCCCTTCTGCTAGCAACCTGTGGGGCCCCTTCCCACACTTGGGTCACGCTGGTGCCTACAGCCTCGGACTTTGTGGAGAGCGCGCTAGCCCCGAGGGGAGGGGTGGAGACTCTGCTGTGCAGAGACTTCTCCTACGTGCTTTCAACTCTCCCACCTGGAATACAAACCACGCTTTTAACAAGCGAAATCTGACCTTTCCATGAAGATGAGCAGGGCTCATCTGGTTCCACGTATTCTTGGTTTGAGCTCCGGTGTTCCTGGGTTCCTGGCTGGTCCCTGGGTGTCCTGTTTGCAGTATATACATTTCTGGTAATAGTCACCCAAGATGGCCCGGTCCCCGCAGCAAAGTCCACAGCTCCGGGAGAGATATCAGCAGCAGTGGAGGCAGCACCCGGTTAAGGGAGCCCCATTCGGGTTCTCCAACAGTCCTCTGGAGTATAGCTGTCACACACCCACAAATTTCCATGCTTGGTACATCCACACACTCTCCGTTCCTTCTCCCTCTCTCTCACTGTCTTTCAGTCTGCCTTCTTATCGGCAGCCATCTTCCTCGCCTCCTCAATCAGTAATCTTTAGAGCTCATTATTTATTGGTTGCATGAGTGAAGGCTAATATTTGGTGCTCTCAGCAAAGAAAGTCAAAGGCAGGTGAAATGATTTCCTGCTGTCATCCCTTTCCACAGGTGTTATCAATAATTTTCACAAGGCTTGATTTCCTGCTCTATTGTCTGAATACTTAGTTTTTTTTCTTGAGGAAATGGTACAGTGAGGATGGCCAGTATATTAGGAGCTATTCATCTCGCCTAGGTAAAGGGACAGCAGGTGGGAATGCTCCAAACAAGGCCAGGTGTTCAGCCTGATTTCTGTACCTGAAGGGCTGCTGCATCTACTTCACATTGACTTTAATGCCCTTTCTCGCTGGCATCTGCCAAACACAGACTTGAGCAGATGAGTTTAAAAACATGGCGGAAAAGATCCCTTTCTTCAAGAGGAGATGTGACAAGCATTCAGTCAGGACTCATCTCAGATGTTCCTGCCTCCATTTATGGAGGTAGAATGGTCTTAGAGAAAGACCATCAACTTTGAAATCCTATAGATCTGGTTCTTACTCTGGTTCTGCTACTTACTACCTAAGTAAATTGATAAAATATTAGCCTCAGTTTCCCCATACTGCATGAAAATTTTGGGAAGACCTACAACAAATGTTAACTCTCTCTTCCAGCAGGTCCAAGATTTCCTTTCTTTGAGCCTTATGATTTCTTTGAGCAACATGATTCTCCAGGCTTTAGACCACTTATAGCTTATCAGTACATAGTCATCCATTGCCTTTTATTTTCTTTCCTTTTCTCTTACAAGAGCAGAATTGCAAAGTGATAGCTACAAGTTGGCCCTGTGATGTCAAAATGCAAAATAATCCTCAAGATTTAAAAAATCATAAGGCTAGCAATAATTAGCTAACCACTTAAAATGTGGCATAATGGTGGATTGGTATAAAAATAAATTGAATGAGTCAAAAGGGTTGGCGTAAACATAAATTTCTTTATAGAAACTTTCTGAAGACATGCTGGTATTCTGTACAAAGGGATTTTCAACCTCAAGGTAGTCACTGGGATAACCTTGGCATTTGGGAAATTGTGGAAGAGATAAGAGGAAATCCCTAGTAATAGAATTCTTCAATTAAGAGGTACATTGCATCCCAAGTACTCAGTAATTTTGAGCCAATATTATTTCTGAATAAAGAACAAGTACCATAAGGAGATAGAAATTTGTTCATATATTAATACAGCAGAGCCACTCAAGCCATGCTTTTTGCCCTGCACATGATAAAATTCCACCTGGTTCACAGATGCTCTTATGTCAAGCATTTGTTATCAATAACTTTTAAGAGCCAAGACTTCTGGATTACATGTGAGTTAAATTTGCAAATACATCTGTGATCTGAAAAGCAACCCTGTAGACTTTGAGCTACAATAATAGCAAAGCTAGAAGCAATAATCAGAAGATCACGGTCTTCCCAATGTAACAAGAACATATCCCATCTTTTCATAGATATTTACAAGTGGGAACCCTTAAGAAACACATTAGTCCTGAGGTTTTGACCCAGACCTGCCACTAACTTTGAGACTGTGGGGAATTAACATTTCTGGGCCTTATTTTCCAAAGTTGTTAAAGGCGGAAACTTAACTAGACAGTATTCTTCTAGCTTCCATACTGAGGATTCTGTGGGAGTACCAGAGATACAACTGCATGTTGACCTTATTCTTGGAAGGCAAGATGAGGCCTTGTCTTCTTTGGAATCTAACATAGATAGAATACCAATACAGTATCAATAGATACTTTTCTCTTATTTCAGTACTATCAAGATGTCACTGACCAACTTCAAGGGTAGGAACATGGGGGAGGGAGAGCCAGAGAACAATCCTTGTACAGAGATTATACCATGTGTTTTGTATTTGCCTAGATTTACAGGTGGCCCAAAAGCCTGTTTGTTCTGTGCCTGTATTGTTTCAATTTTGATTGATTTCGTTGGTACTATAAATTGCCTTTAACCAAATTTTCTCTGTTTTGGTCATTAAAATTCAAATGGGTTTCTGGCTTCACGTAGGAATCCCTTTCTTTCTTTAATAATGGAATTGATCTCACTCCCCAGAATGATGGTTGAAAACTTGAAAGCAGGCTAGTTACTGCTCCCTTCATTATGTTCAGTTTCTTACCATTTACCTTCCTTTGGATTTGTTCTTTACATTAGTGTCCAGCATCTTGAACTTCAAATTCCTCTGAGGGGCCGAAGAGATTGATGTATAAGGAGGCTGGGTAATCCAGTGTCTCTTGGGGATATGTCATTAGGACTGCCATGGCAAACAGGCCTAAAGTTAAAAATTAAACCAAAGCAGTCCAGTCCCTGTCCAGTGAAGCTCTTCAACTGGTGAAAGGCTCTCAAAATTTGTCAAGAACTGAAAAGGTCCCACCTCACCTGGGAATGGCAGGGAGCTGTATCTGACACAATGGCAGTTTATCCTGTTCAGGGATGTGCTGGTAAGGACTGTGTGTTTGTGTGTGGTTGGGGGGTGGTGATGATGGAAGAATCCCTGATTTTTAGTGCTTGCTAACTTCTACAGTGAAAATATTTCCACCATGGTTGATTGCAGCTTACAGAATTGGAATCGTGTCACCAGGGAATAAGGTTAATGGATGACTATGAGCCTGCAGTTTGAAGTTGGAAAGAAATGAACACAAGTGGCCCTTAAGAGCTGGTGTAAGCAAACTCCAGCACACCACCCACTACATCTCTACAACAGACCCACACAGCCCAAAATTTTCAGAGCTTGGGTCTCTGGGACTGTCAGGGATTGGAGAAGAGGGAGAGTAGTGCTTACATATTGTCCTGCCTCTCTAACTTGCTCTGTGGGAAAATACATCAGGGAGTTGTCTTGGAAATAACTGGGACCACTGCAGGAAGTTCTGAGTGTCCTACCCAAATTTAATCCCTGCAGGCTTGGTGGATATCCATCTGCTGACTTGGAGGAGCAACAACAGAGTTCATATCCTGCTTGGATGACAGAGAAACATTTTTTTAGAGCCTGTACAGCTCTTTTCATATGGAAAGGGAAAAGAAAGGAACATTAGATAAGTGTTTGTTCTTCAGCCAACTGTGGTTTGCCTACAAAACAATATATATCTAGCTCTGTTGTGGAAAGTGGATAATAAGCCTTAGTGTAAAAAAACAGCTTTCTTTATACCCCATAAAATGTTGGAACTTGACTCCACATTAACACAACAAATCTGAACAAAAGAATGGCCATCTAAGCAGCACTTTAGATGATTGCAAAATGAACACTACCTCTGTTTAGACATACTTTTCTAGACTGCTTCTTTCATATTGACCAAAATAGAGATGAGTGTGCATGGTTTGATTGGCTTTCAAATGAAGATATTTGGCATTATGGGTAGTATCTGAAGCACAAGGATAACCCCAGATTCAGAACATTGAACTTTAGAGCTGCAAGGATCACGTAGAATAAAACTTATGTGCCAAATAAGAAGCTTTCTCACCCCTCAAGGACTATTAGGGCTTAACATCATCTAACAAAACCAACCTGAACAAAGGCCAGCCATGTTGGCAAATAAAGGTTTACCATGTTGCAAAATGTATCTCCATTTTAAACACACTTTCCTGGACAATTCACCTTATTAATACTGCTGCTAGATGCCCTCTTTTCCCTGGCCAATGCAAATGAGGGAATTATGGCAGGTAGAGTGCTATTGACCACAGAATGCATATATTTTGCACTACCTCTGGCATCAAAATAGTAAGTTTGGGAAACTAATGTTAAGTTGATTGAAACTATAGACCATGACTGTAGCATTCGAATTGAGAATAAAATGCTATTATACTTATAAATCTCCAGGAGGAAAAAACCACATCATGGTCCTCCCAGCATGTTTTGATTTTTTCCCCTACAGCTAAGCTCAGGGTAAGTTTCATTTCTGGGTTCCTAAAAATCTCTACCTGTTGAAGTCCTGAAAAGTTTACTTGCAACATATCCTGGTAATGGAGATTCCTTTCTTGGTCCCTAAAGAGCTACGAGACCTATGGTTCAACAGAACTGCCTAAAATATAATTTTGTCACAGAGACAAATCACCAAATTGATTGTCACAGAGTTAATCTGATCCACTTCTTTGGTTACATCAAATGTGGGCTGATCATTTAATGAATATTATCAGAATTATTTAGCTGTGTGACTATCCAACTACTTCCTTAGTAAAAGACCCCCAAATAGTATTTCAGAATTGTTTTATAGAGAACAGTTAGCATTTATTGACTTCTTCCTGTGTCAAACTTTGCATTAAGGGTTTTATATGTAATATATAATCCTACCAACAACCTCCTGAATGAGGTACTATTATTCTCCCATTAAAAAGATGAAGAAACTGGGACACAGAGAGGTTCAAATATCTAGCCCAAGGTCACACAGCTGGTAAGTGGTAGAGCCTGGATTCAAACTTTGACAAGTTCAAGAGTCCTTTTATTTAGCCACTATAAAAATATAATCTTGCTACAGGCACAAAGTTTAATTTAAAAATTAAAACTCTTCTAGATTTGGAGTCAGGAAATAATAGGTTCTGATTCTGACTCTGCACTTGGCTTGTGAGACCTAGGGACAGTCCCTCTGTTCCGCCATCACTGCGTTATGCACATGTCAAGATAATTCAATAAAAATGTTAAGAGTCATGAGCAAGCTTTTCAAAAGAAAGTTCTAGGGATACAAGGTGTATTTTTTTCACTGTTTTTCACAGATCACATTAAAAAGATTTGCTTTTGCTGGCTCTATGTTTTGCAGTTTGACCCCCATTGTTCTCCTCTCAGTCTCTTCAGGAGAAAAATTCTTAGAAGTTAAGACTTGAAATATGCCCAGCAGAGCAGTCAACCCCTCACTTGTTCAGGCAGGATTACTCCCCATGACACACTCCATGTGTTTTTTGTTTAGTTTTTTTTTTCAATCTTCTGAACAGAGTACACTTCTTCCCTTGAATACTGTCTTAGGAATTTCGTCCAAATCCTTTTTTTTCTTCATCTATAGATTCTATATATTACATTTGATTGTAATCCTCAAATTCAAAGCCAGATAAAACTGTGAAGCATTGAAGGACTGTTTTTTGAAGGCTCTATCCATGCCCATTCCTTAGCACCATCACCATGTTACAAGGTGCTGAAATTTGTATGTACCCTGAGGGAAGTAAAGGACTTAATTCTCTGGAAACTGTAATTGTGGCTATGCTGTGGTGGGATGGGGGGAACTCCTAGTAACAAGGAATGCATATGATTATTATTTCACAAGCTAGGAGCAGTTTTAGGAAGCCCACACTATGGCAAAAACACCATTAGGAATCTTGGCCCAAGGAGAAAGTGAATACTCTATGCCACTTTCTTATTTATTTTTTCCCCATCCTATCTCCTCCCCTGATATAAAGATTCATGGATCCATGAATGATCTGAAGTAAGGTCTGTAGGTAAGTTATCTTCCAAATCAAGACCCTATTTAGAGTACTTTTAGCTGAATGAATACAACAGGAATAAACTGAACTGTCTTGGGCAAACTGGGGCATCTGTTTTTCTTATCCCGGAGGTAGTTAAAGCTCTCCAAAACTTGAGGGTCTGGATTCACAGTAGAATACCCTACTCTAGGCTCTTGTTTTCTATCACAGGATACCTCACAGTTGCCCAGGATAACACAAGGAAATGAGAAGGTGCCCTGGACAGTGCATCCAGCCAAGGTATCAGCTGTGGTTTTCGTGTGCATATTTGTGCAACATCTCAGATGGAATTGCCATGCTGATTGCAAAAAAGGAAGAATAATTAGCACAGTAATTAATTAGTCTTGTTTTTAATTCTGCTGTGAAGAGTAATCTTTTGTTAATTTGAACATGATCTTATGCTTACCTTAAGCTTTAATTGTAGTGTTATTATTTTAAAATATTGGCTGCTTCTTCTCCAAAGTACAAGAGTGTTTAAATTTAAATATTCTAGAGGTAATTTAAGCATGTTATAATTTACTGATGGGTACTAATGACCCAGAGGAATTCCACATTGTTTAGTTCAAACAAATGATTGAGATGATAACAGACCCTGAACTATGCTAATCACATTTTCAAATTCTCTTGGCCATAGAGCTTTAGTACATGTAAATGGGAATGCATCTATTTATGGGTGTCTCTGAGCTGTCATGAGAGGCTGCAACATAAGTGTGTTGGAGAGTAGCAACTTTTCAGCCTGGTTTTGAATTCCTGCTCTGCTATCAGCCATATTTACTCCATGACTTCTGGCAATTTAGTATCTCTTCTAAGTTTTAGTTCCACATTTGTAAAATGAGATGAATGACAAACCTCTCAGAGGACTGTTTTTGAGGAATAATGAGCCAATATATATAAAGTGCTGGGCACATAATAGACTCCTGATAAATGTTAGCTATTACATCGGTATCTTATCTATAGCTGTGTATTCCTGTGTGTACCTCCATGCTTATATTTTCCAGGTGTCCATATTTGACTTTGTATCTTTGTACTTATCTGGATATGTAGGTGTATATTTTGCTGTGCGGTGATATGTATCACTCTGTATCTTTGTGAGTGCAGAAGTCTTGTTATGCAGCTAAATCTAGGCATATACTGAGTGAAATTCTGTATATATGAAGAGAGCTACTTTAATATAGGGCCTGGGGACAGCTTTGTGCATATCACAGTGCATATAGCTGTACTTTCTATATTTCATGAGCTCAAACTATACCATAAAGACCACCTTAAGCATGACCTGATTTTTAACAATACCTTAAATTGTTTGGCCTTGATTTTACTCAGGTAGCGGAGATGGTTTGGTTGTGTTTCCTCCTCCTTTTAGAAGTGTGTGTTTGTGTGTGTGTGTGTGTGTGTGTGTGTGTGTGTGTTAAGCCCACAGTCAGCTACTTAATTTTTCTGGTTTTCTTTTCATGCCCTAAAATAACTTCTTTTTTTTCTTTCCTTTATTGTCTATTGTTTTATGGCTTTTCACCCCATTAACATCAGAGGAAGGAACATCTGTAGTTGATTGGACAATAATGCTTGACTGAAACAAATTGTGAGCTCATTCAATGTAAACTCGAATTTGGACCCCTGTGTGCTGGACAGGCACATTAACATGTAAGAGGAAGAATATAAGGTTGAAGAATCACCAGAGCCAAAATGAGAGGCAGATACTCACCTTGTGGTATGATTTTAGGATAACTAGTAAATTTTCTCCTTCTATAATTCGTTCTCACACTGACCTTGAAAGTCAATCCTTAGGTCCTATGTATGGTGGGAACTTTTTCCTGTGCTGCAAACACAGCTGCAGTGTCAAGCTTTGTGGCACCCTTATTAGATTGAAGAGTGCCAGGATCCTTTCGCACTCAGTTAACCCATATTCTCAAGTTCTGAAGAATCTTGGGAGCCTCCAAGGTCATTCTTCTAGGACCTAGTCACTGAGGAGAGGGAGGCATTAAGCACAAATAATCCTTGCCTTCTCCTTTCTACTTTTCCCTGATTTCAAGTCAACAACACATTATTAAATATAAATCACATGAAGTCCTTAGGTTTTGTGTGGAGACCAGGCACAAAAATGCCATTTCTTTTCTCATTCTCTCCTTTCCATCTTTCAGTGTTTACCCTAAGCCCTCCTCATTGCTCATTGGAGCAAAGCTGATAAGATAGACCAGTGTTAACTATTTTGATTATCTTTCCCCCTAACTTCTGGCACTTTAATATAGGGCCTGGGGACAGCTTTTTGCATTCTTACCCACAATTAAGCAGTATCCCTACATTTTGAAATGATTCTTTTCTCTATCTCCTGCTTGAGCCAATCTCCCATTTCTTCTCTATTGGAGACCATCTATTTGTTAAGGAGGAAATAACTTGATTTAAGGTTGAATGATAACTGGTTTAATGTATTTATTTTTTCAAAGTAAATGTGAATTTCAGAGATTAATTTGTTAATACTTTTCAAGTAGTAGACATTTATTAGCAAGATATAACATATAAGTAATTAATGTTTTTCCCAATGCACATAAGATGCAGAAATTCACCTAATTATTCTGGTGCTCACTTTTGTTTTCAACAAGCCTCACAACCATGCTTAACGATGCAAAATGCCATAGACTTTTCCTTGACATAATGGCCACTGGTCATTAGTCTTGTCATGTATCATCATAGAGGTATGGTGCAGCAGGGGTGGCAGGAAATCTCCCCTATTCTATGCATAGCCACTAAACTGAACCAAGAGGGTTACATAGCAGAAATCTAACTTATCTCCACAAACCACCATATAATTGTTGAACCTCTTTCCACAACACTTAAGAACTTCTCCCCCTTCTCTCTTCTTTTTTTTCTATTCTTCAGAAAGTAGTTGAAGCTCTAATTCTACTTGGTGATCTACAAAGGTAGCCACATTACTATGGGACCTAGCTTCTGAGAAAGAATACTCTAAGGTAGAAGGCCCTGAGAAGTATGTATTTACTAGAGGCTCTGTGCATGAAATTTGTGCACTGGGGGGGGGGGGTGTCCCAGATCCCCAAACTGGTTGATAATGCACAGGTATTAATGGACAGGCCAGGCTACTCCTCTTATGGAGTCCAAGGTTACTGTCCCAGGTTCTTTTTGCGAAGAGCAGGGGTTTTATATTGGACCAGAGCAAAGATACAATACACACAAAGCAGTTAATGAGATGCTTGAATCACACAGGGTTTATTTACCTAAGTTCTAGCGGCTTCTAGGGCACAGGCAGGCCACCCGGCGATCCTCACGACAAGACACACAGCAGCACAGCAGGCTGGTCCACGAGATGAGTTGAGGTGCACCACGGTCTGGAAGTTCAGTCTCAGCGCTCCCGGCCACCGGCTCGGCTCGGGCTTCACTCGGACAGAGTCTCAGTCTCTGGCAGTCTCAGGAAGGGAGATGAGAGAGTCCACCATGGAGGAGCAGTTGACTGCCCTGAGGCACCTGCTCAAAGGCTCTTCTTTTAAGCGCAATTCAGTAGGTTTCTTCAGTGTCTTATCGGGGATGCCTGATGTGGCTTCTGCCCTTCTATCTATCGCACACATTTGGGGCGTATCGGGGTACAGCAGGGTGCAACAGGGTGTAACCCTTTTTAACTTTAACATTTCTAGTTTTTTAGTAAAGTAGTTCACACATCCTAAAACTCAAAAAGTAATTTCACTGCAAACCAAACTCTATCTAATACATTTCATATACCTAACTCACACACTCTTCAATAATTACTATAACCACACTCTATCTAATACATTTCATATACCTAACTAACACACTCTTAACCAAACTCTATCTAATACATTTTCAGATGCCTAAC
>PVJC01050998.1:0-11614 GCA_004026665.1 Murina feae | reverse complement strand
CATTTTCTTGAAAAACCTAATAACCGTGGTTTTGAACTCTATATCCTGTCGTTTTCTTTCCTCCATTTCTGTCATTTGTGACCTGTTTCATCTCCGCATTTTGGCTGCTTCCCTTTCTGATTTAGGTGATCACTGCGAGGGATTAACCTCTAAGCCACTTGGTTATGAGAGTCAGCTGTGTCTACAGTGGGAGAACTTCCGTGCTGGAGACACCCTTATGGGGCAAGAGTTGTTTCAGTGGAGCTTTTATGCTCACTGCATCTGCCCCAAGTGTGTTCCTTGTGGATCTGTTTTGTTTAGGTTAGTCCCACTCTGGCCACTGGGTGAGGCTGGTTCCTGTATCTTTAAGGAGGCGTTGATTAAGCCTCTGCCCTAGGCTACTCAGTCTTTTATCTGCAAAAGCCTCTGACGCAGCTTGGGAGGGGTGGGGTCTCGGGGAGTTTGCAGGGCAGGGCGGAGCAAATAGCTATGGTGCTTTTCAGCCCTGCACTGAGAGACACCAGGTCTCTGTGTCCCACGGTAATTGCTGCAAGCAACGCTGAGAGAAACCCGCTTTGGGTTTCCTCCCGGTGCCAGTCAGTCCCCCTTCTCCAGTGTCTGGGTCCTCAGAAACTCGCTTGGAACTGGAGTTCAGAGCCGCTGGGGACTTGTGGCTCTCTCCGTTTTGGAAAAGAACCACGTCCCCCGACGCCAGCCCTTCCCCGAGCCCCGTGCGGTGCCTTCGTACCTCTGTACTTTGCTTCCGCTGCTCCTCTGAGTCTCAGACTCTTCTCTAGTTGTGGGATTTTCACTCAGCCAGCCTTCATGTGGGTGCAAGTGGTGTCCGTGTATTCTTTTTGTGGTTTTTCTGAAATAGTTGTTCACGGCTGCATTTACGGTGTCTACCCTATGCCGCCATCTTGTTTCTTTGCCATTTGTTTTAAATGCTACTTGCCCACTTATGTCAGTGAGGTCCCTGAAGATCACATACTCTTTATAAAGGACAATATTCTAGCAGATTTCATATAGACAGGGACAATTTGTTCACACAAATTATTCATACAGACTGCTAAGTCCCAGCAGTAGGAGTGTACCTAAGTCTCAAATGTAACTCGAGTAATTTTATAGCAGACAAACTTATACATACCCCATGACCTAATGGCTTAAAGGAGGGAATTTGTACTACTGGAGAAATACTAATAGAATAGTTCCTCTACATGGGGCCCTAAAAAGTCACAGATGTTCCCTTTTCTTCTTCTTTAAAAACAAACAAACAAAAACACAAAAAAACAAACAAAAAGTAGAAGCAGTTTTTACTATATTTACATCCCATCCAACAAAACTTCGCAAGGAACAATCCTTATGGCACAGTATGGGCTCTAGTTGGATGATGCTTTCCCCAGGTGGAGTGGACAAGAAGGATTAGGACTCAGAGGGGGCACCAATTCTTCCTATGAAGACCTTGGGACTCCTCTAGTTCCTACCTCTTGAATTTTAAGGTGCTACAAACCACTGAACAATGGTCCCCTTCTTTTTTTTTTTAACCATCCATAATAACTTCATAAGCAAGGTGGCTGTGGCTCCAGAATAAGTAACTTAAAGTAAAATACAAATTCTAAGGTATAAAGGCATGGAGAGCCTTGGACTCCTTCAGCAATTCTAGCAAAGAGGGACCATCCTTAATGGGGAATGATGGTCCTCCTTCCCATGCAAGGCAAAGGCTCAGTTGCTCTGTATCTTTCCAATTGTTTTTTAAAACAAAAACTTATAAAATGATCAGGGTTAGTGCAGATCTGTGGGTAAACTGGAAGGGAGTGCCTAATATAGAATGGGATAAACAGAGGTGTGCCAAATGCCCCCAGGCCTCCTCCAATGTCAGCATGGTCAGGTTGGAGACGGAATTGACTTTTAGTAATAGTGGGCCCTTCTTCCTGATGCCCCCACTTGAAGCCTATGCCTAGGCATGTGTTCTGGTCCATTCCCAACTCCTCTATGAAAGGAAAATGGAAGCAGATTATCTCTACAATCCTTTCTCTAGTACCTCCCAAATCCAGGCTGGAGAGGGAAGCTTAAGGATCCCTAGCATTCTGGAAGTGCTCCAAAACATTTCTGGCAATCAATGGTCTTTGGGGTGGGCATCTGTGCCCACTGCTGCCTCAGTACTTCTTTGTCCATGCTGCTGGCCAGCTTGTTAAAGGCAAACTTGTACCTCTCGTCAAAGTTAACTGTGTCCACGTGGCCCTTGCCCAAAGCAGCCATTGTCAGAAATAAGATCTCATGGTAAATGCTCTTCTGCAGGTGCAGGCCTCTGGGAGGGGGCCCTAAAGTTTCTAGCTGGATCCCTACAGTCTTGTACACCTCATTGAGACCAACATGATGGAGCACTGACTCCAGAAAATCCAGGCTCAGAGATGCAGGTACTGGGTCTGGCCATGCCACCCATATCACTGATCTCTGCCTGGTGCTGCCCAGCAAGGACGAGGGCACTCTTCATACTTACTGCTGATATTCCCACAACCTCAACCTTGGCATGTGGGACCCAGCAATGTACCTGTGCTATAAGGTGGGCCTGGCCAAGGCCAACACACTTGTGTATGAGGCAGAGCTTCTGTGCTGTTACCCAGAAGAAGACAATGACATTTCTGCTGCCCAAGTCAGTGCCCATCTTCTGCCTACCCATAAAGGAAAGCCACTATCGAGCATTGGCCTGCCAAGACCAGATACCTGGTACCTGTCTTCTCCACCTTTGTGTTGACAGGTGCAGCTGGAAATAAAGTGTATGGTGCCACACTGCAGTTCTACAAGGTGTTCCGAAGGGCCAGGCTGTTGGAGTAGCAGTCACAGGCACTGGGCCTGCTGAGCAAAATGGAAAGAGGCCGGCACTTGGGGGCCCAGCAGAGCACAGCTGGTGCATCATTGCTGTGCTATACCACTGGCCTGCCTTCCGTGCTTTCCACACCTTCCTTACCTTCCTTCACTGCTACTCCATTTCAAGCCCCCACTACCTCCCCTTGAAAGCATACAACTCTCACTTCATTCACAATGTCCCCTTTGCTTCTCCACAGAGATCCCACATCCTGGTGCAGATGTCTCCCTGTGACGAACTGCTTCTTTGCCAGCCTGTATCCTCACCCTTGCCCCTCAGTGATGCCAGATTCCTGCAGCTGATGCAGAACCTGGACCCTGAGTTGGCCATCATGTTGCTGCTGGCTGTACTCACAGAACACAAACTGCTAGTCCACTTGCTGTGGCCGGACATGCTCACCAGAGGCCTTTGTCTCTATAATCTTCCTCCTGCACTATCAGCATCCCTTTTCTAATAACCTAATTCATCATTTTTTATTGCTATGATTTTACATTGTGAAAGAAAAGAGACAAATGCCATAATTGCTTCAGATTTTGAGGAATTAAGATTTACTGGAGGAAAATTCAGCTGTGAAGAAAAAAAAAGTGGGGAAGAGGTCTTGCTTTAAAGATTATTTTCCCTTCCATGAAAACAAATGATTTCTTCCCAGCTCTACTCATCAATGAAGCTGCTGAAAATGGCTCTTTCCTCAGAGTTGACTCGCTCTCAAATCTAGTTCTGGGGTCAAAACAAACCTATTTTTACCCAGTGATATCAGCTCAGAATATATGCTATGCAGCCCTGATGTAAGCCAGTCTGGGAAGGCACAAAGGAGCATATTCTCCCTTCTACCCACAGTGCTCCAGTCCAGAATGCTGAAATAATTGACTCCAGATAAAGAAAACTCCCTCAAAAATGCCCTCCCACAAATGACCTAATACTTTCCTATGCGGTAGGTTCATTTGAAAGAAGGACTAGTGAGAAAATAAAGGCCACATTTCCATCAATTCCCTGAACTATTCCACAGCCAGCAACATGTGGAGGTCCAGAACAAAATGGTCGTCTAACACAGCCAAATGCTCTCATAAAGGACATGCTAAATAACTCAAAGAAAGAAAAAAAAAGGGAACATGATTACAGAATAACTATTCTTTAAACTCAAGTAAAAGCATCTTATTTTAATACTCTTTGCCTGGTTTTACTGATAAGGGGAAATAAGCATTAATTTTTATCATGGGGAAAATCTTTAGCACTATCAACACTTCTATCCACCTATTCCCTCATGAAAACACTACTACAAATACACATATTTATGAAAACATAATTTTTATGTCAAGGACAGCATAAATCTCTCCACACACATCAAAACATAGCTTGGTTTTTAATAAAATTGGTGCCAAAGCAAGTTGTGCCTATTTCCATAATATCATGTACAAAAATCTCTGTCCTCAAGGTGTAGGTATCCAAATAGTTATTGCATTATGAACCCTCATCACCTGTCTTCCTCCCTTGAAATTACTGGGTAGGAAGTCAACAACATGAGTTAGTGATAAACATAGGAGCCCAGCTTATTAAATTTACAGCCACCAAACTTGTTGAAAAAGATGTGAACAGGAAAGAAAGGAGTTGCAACAAAATATACATGTTGAAGTCGGTCAAAGCTACTCTCTTGTCATCACAAGAAATTTACTTAATGATCCTTCCCTTCTCTGAACTCCAGCACCACTTAAACATTGTGCCACACTTTCAAAATTTCCGTATCAGAGAGTGTTCTCTAAAGGTGTCGGACACTTTCATGTTATATCCAATATAAAACTGCAAACTGTTGAAAGGCATGAAATGTTTCTCTATGTTTTCCAGTATCTTCTATGCTGTCTGTTCCATGAGAAGTGGGCAGTAAACATTTGATATTATATTTCTATTGTAATATTTTATACTTAGAAATGAAGTTAATACATTCATACTTGGTTAGCCCTCACATACAGGTAAGTTGGCTGATTGCCCATCACAAGTTCACAAAGTCCTTGAGATATTTTCCAGCACTGAAATTAAGTTGTAGCTCTCAGGCAAATACCCCCATTGTTGATTTGTGATAATACTGAGGAGTGTTGACAAGAACACTGCATTGGGAAACAGCAGATTTTTTAGACTTGCAGCTCCACCATTAACCAAATGGGCACTCATGGTAAGTCACTCACCCGGGGAGAGTGATTAATACCTGCTGTTCTGAAATTAGAAATGTAGGGTATCATTTTCCTTTGGCTCTAATTCAACAGACATTCAATGATCTGTAGTAGACTACAGAAAGGTACAGGATGATTTCCACCTAAAGCCACTTATCTTTCACTACATAACATTTACTTATTCAACAATTATTTACTGAACACATTTTATTTCAGCTTCCATGCTATGCAATGGTGAAGAGGAATGACATGGATCCTGCCCTTTAGTCCCCCTAAAGTTAAGAATCTGGAAGCAGAAAAGCAGATTCCCAGCCCCTCAATAGCCATTTAGTTCACTCTCAACCTGAATCATGAACAACAAATACAAATCCTATATAATAAAGAGGTGATATGCAAATTGACCATCACACCCTCACACAAGATAGCCACCCCTATATGGTCACAAGATGGCCACCACAAGATGCCCAGCAGGGGAGGGCAGTTAGGGGTGACCAGGCCAGCAGGAGAGGGCAGTTGGGGGAAATCAGGCCAGCAGGGGAGGGCAGTTGGGGACAACTAGGACTGCAGGGCAAGGAGGGAAGTTGTGGGGGATTGGGCCAGCAGTGGAGCAGTTAGGCTTTGATCAGGTTGGCAGGGGACTGGTTAGGGGATGATCAGACTGGTAGGAAGAAGCAGTTAACAGCAATCAGGCAAGCAGGTAGGCAAGTGTTTGGAAGCCAGCAGTCCAGGATTGTGAGAGGGATGTCCAACTGCCAGTTTAGGCCCAATTCCTGTATGATTGAGCCTAAACCAGCAGTTGGACATTCCCTGAGGGGTCCCAGATCAGGGAGGGTGCAGGCTGGGCTGAGGGACAACCCCCAGTGCAAAAATTTCGTTCACTAGACCACTAGTTTACTATAAAAACAATGGCAGTCCATAGCCTGAGCCACTTGAGAAACCTACTTGTGGCCTTAAGAAACAACAAAACTCTTCAATGTCCACTGCCACTATGGCCTCAGTTCCCCATCTGAAAAATGTGAAATGTAAAATATAACCTATAATCACCCTGAATAAAGGATCAAGGTCTTAAGCATCCTAACATTTAGTGGGGGTAATGAGATTTCAAAATTTTAATGAATTTTGACCATTAACCATTCTGGAGGTAAATGGCAGAACAGATTTCATAACACTGATTCCTGTTTATTGCAACAAAATTCATGTGATGATTCTGTTCACCCTTTATGCATATTGGTGTCTCTTTTAAAAGGAGGGTGAAGGCATGGGGAATAAAGAGGAATCAGTTTGAATAATTACCACATTGAACTACATGGAACAGACCAAAGGATGCAAAAAAAATACAGTCATGCAGATGAACACTCTTATCATGAATAGAGATTATCTTCCAGCATCCATCCTTTTATTCCTTTCACCCAAACTGCTCTATCCCAGTGTCAGCATTAACTCTCCTGTCTTTGTTCAGGTTGTGTCACAACCCTAGAATAATTTAAACAATTTTTATTATTAAATTACATCTGATAAGACAGACCATAGCATGCATGCAGTACCATAAACATTCTGCAGAATGCCAGCTTTCATAACCCGCTGTCCTTCAGACAGCAGTGACAAATGGAGCAGTCTGTAGAGAGCTCCTCCTGGTGACATGCGTTACCTTGCCAACGAGGGTTCATTACAAAACATGGACCACTGCATTGGGCTGGAACAGGAGCCAATTTTCAGTTCATTTATCACTTATGACACTCACTTATGTAACCTCAGCTCTTAAGGGTATGGCATTACAAACATAAGCCCCCTTGGGCATATAAATTAGTTACTATGAAAAATAAGTTTATCAGCCAAAACATTTTGGTTATTGTATTTCTATTTACTTGTTTGTTTTTAATTACAATTAGACAAGGTACCTTTAAGACTTGAAATTTACATGTGGGTTTTGAAAATAAGATTATCAGAGTCATATGCAAAAATCACATTGCAAATCACAAGGCATATTTTTCTTTTATATACACCATTTAGATATTTATCAAACAACAAAAAATACAGCTTGAGTGGTAATTTTATTCTCACATTTTATACCATAAATCAATAGTCTAGCTGTCAGTAGGCTCTCCCTTTCAAATACTTTTTCTGCAGGGAAATAACAAATGCATATATGAGCTAGAGGTTAAAATTATCCAACTGACAGAAGATAACAATTAGTAAACACATTAATTAGAGTAAGACTCAATTGAAAAAAAAGAATTTTCACTTGATTCAGTGAAACTGGGTAGAGCAATTAAAGAAGAGCTGGTCAGGAAGTCACAACTTTTGAGCCACCTACTATGTGCCATGTGAATTTATATACATTGTCATTTATCCCCATCATGGTGTAAAAAAACTATTATTATCCATATTTTACAGTGACGGGGATTAGAACCCAGATGAGTCACCTGCCAACTTGACTAATGGGGTACAACTTTAAGTATCAAGGGCCATAAATAAAATACAGGCTTGTCTAACCTTAAAAAAGGCTCTCTTTCTGTAAGTTCATTATTGGTGTATAGAAATGCCATAGATTTCTTGGCATTAATTTTGTATCCTGCTACATTGCTGAATTCATTTATTAAGTCTAATAATTTTTTGATGGAGTCTTTAGAGTTTTCTATGTACAGTAGCATGTCATCTGCGAATAAGGACAGTTTTACTTCTTATTTTCCAATTTGGATGTTTTTATTTCTTCTTCTTGTCTGATTGCAATGGCTAGTACTTCCAGTACTATGTTGAACAGGAGTGGTGAGAGTGGGCATCCCTGTCTTGTTCCTATTCTTAGGGGAAATGATTTTAGTTTTTGCCCATTGAGTATGATGTTGGCTGTGGATTTGTTATATAACACTTTTATTATGTTGAGGAATGATCCTTCTATTCCCACATTGCTAAGAGTTTTTATCAAGAAAGGGTGTTGGGCCCTCACTGGTTTGGCTCAGTGGATAGAGCATTGGCCTGAGGACTGGAAGGTCCTAGGTTCGATTCCGGTCAAGGGCACGTACCTTGGTTGCGGGCATATTCCCAGTAGGGGGTGTGAAGGAGGCAGCTGATCTATGTTTCTCTCTCATTGATGTTTCTACCTCTCTATCTCTCTCCCTTCCTCCCTGTAAAAAAATCAATAAAATGCATTTAAAAAAAAAGAAAGGGTGTTGGATTTTGTCAAATGTTTTGTTGGCATCAATTAATACAACTATGTGATTTTTATCTCTCAATTTTTATCTCTCAAAAATTTGTTTATGTGGTTTATCACATTTATTGATTTGCGGATATACCACCCTTGCATCTCCGGGATAAATTCTACTTGGTCATAGTGTATAATACTTCTGATGCACTGCTGGATCCGATTTGCTAGAATTTGTTCAGGATTTTGGCATCTATGTTCATGAGGGATATTGGCCTGTAATTCAATTTCATTGTGTTGTCCTTATCAGTTTTGGTATTAGGGTGATGCTGACTTCATAGAATGTGCTTGGAAGTATACCTTCCTCTTGAATTTTTTGGAATAGTCTGAGGAGGTGTTAGTTCTTCCTTGAATGTTTGGTAAAACTCCCCTACGAAGCAGTCTGGCCTCGGGCTTCTGTTTGCTGGAAGCTTTTTGATGACTGCTTCAATTTCTTCCATAGTTATAGGCCTACTGAGACTAAAAAAGCAATCCCATTTATCATCACACCAAAAAAAATAATAAGATACCTAGAAATAAACTTGACTCAGGAAGTAAAAGACCTATACATGGAAAACTACAGGACACTGAATAAGGAGAGAAAGGAAGACATAAACAAATGGAAGAACATACCGTGTTCATGGATTGATAGAATCAACATCATCAAGATGTCTATATTACCCAAAGCAATCTATTGATTCAATGCACTCCCCATTGAACACCAACGGCATATTTCACAGACTTAGAACATACTTTCCAAATATTCATCTGAAATAAAAAAAGACCCCTAACAGCTGAAGCAATCCTGAGAAAGAAGAAGAAAGTAGGTGGGATCTCAATACCAGATATCAAGCTGTATTACAAAGCCACTGTTCTCAAAACTGCCTGGTATTGGCACAAGAACAGACATATAGATCAATGGAATAGAATAGAAAACCCAGAAATTGACCCAAACCATTATGCTCAATTAATATTTGATGAAGGAAGCATGAACATAAAATGGAGTAAAGACAGCCTCTTCAATAAATGGTGTTGGGGAAATTGGATACATACATGCAAAAAAAAACCAACTTACACCATATACAAAAATAAACTCAAAATGGATAAACATAAGATGGGAAACTATAAAAATATTAGAGGAATCCACAGGCAGCAAAATCTCAGACATATGCCGAAGCAATTTCTTCACTGATACTGCTCCTAGGGCAATGTAAACTAAAGAAAAAATAAACAAAAGGGACTACATCAAAATAAAAAGCTTTTGCATAGCAAAGGAAACCATCAACAAAAGAACAATAAAGCCCACTGCATAGGAGAAAATTTTTGCAAATGCTATTTCAGATAAGGGTTTACTCTCCATAATTTACATAGGACCCATACAACTTAACAAAAGGAAGATAACCCAATCAAAAAATGGGCAACAGACCTAAATAGATACTTTTCTAAGAAGACATAACAAAGGCCAAAGGACATATGAAAACATGTTCAAAGTCACTAATCATCTAAGAGATGCAAATCAAAATGGCAATGCCATACCATCTCACACCTGTCAGAATGGCTATCATCAATAAATCAACAAATGACCAATGCTGGCGAGGATGCGGAGAAAAAGGAACCCTCCTTCACTGCTGGTGGAAATGCAGACTGGTGCAGCCACTGTGGAGAACAGTATGGAGTTTCCTCAAAAAACTAAAAATGTAACTCCCATTTGACCCAGTGATCCCACTTCTAGGAATATATCCCAAGAAACTAGAAACACCAATCAGAAGGGATATATGCCCCCCTATGTTCATAGCAGCACAATTAACCATAGCTAAGATTTGGAAACAGCCTAAGTGCCCATCAGTAGATGAACGGATTAAAAAACTGTGGTGCATCTACACAATGGAATACTATGCTGTGGTAAAAGAGTTCTTACCATTTGAAACAGCATGGATGGAACTGGAGAGCATTATGCTAAATTAAATAAGCCGTCAGAGAAAGATAAATAACACATGATCTCACTCATTTATGGATTATAATGAACAACAGAAACTGATGAACAAAAACCGATCCAGAGACAGAGAAGCATTGATCAGACCATCAAACCTCAGAGAGAAGGTAGGGGTGGGTGAGGGTAATGAGAAGAGATTAACCAAAGGTCTTATATACAAGCATATAGGACTAACCAATGGACTCAGTCAACAGCGGGGTGAGGGCATGAGTGGGGGATAGGAGGTAATGGGATAAGGACACATATGTAATAACTTAAGCAATAAAAAATTTAAAAAACAGGCTCTTTCCCAGATTATAGATGATGATTTATTAATTAAAAAAAACACTGGCCCACATATATGCCTCTTCCAGTATTTATATAAATTCTGTAAGTTTTATGGGGAGAGGGTATCTCACATGCCTATGTAAAAACAGCAGACTGAGTGAAAGCTCCTGGCAATCTTTACCTCAAAACTAAGGGTCAATACACCACCAACCTGCAAATATTCATAAAACATTGTCAAATAACTGCTCTTTCACTTTTATTCTGCTTTCATGAGAAAGTATATTTTCTTTCTTGGCAGGTAGGATAGGAACACTTCATATAATGTATGCTCAATTAATTGCTCTTATGTGTTTCTAAGTACACTACTAGGTGCAAAAACTACCAGAGAAATGCTCTAGACTTTACTCACTTATTCCTCCTCCTTCTTTTTTAAAATATATTTTATTGATTTTTTACAGAGAGGAAAGGAGAGGGATAGAGAGTTAGAGACATCGATACATCGATCAGCTGCCTCCTGCATACTCCCTACTGAGGATGTGCCTGCAACCAAGGTACATGCCCTTGAGTGGAATAGAACCTGGGACCCTTCAGTCCACAGGCCGACGCTCTATCCACTGAGCCAAACTGACTAGAGCTCTCCCCCTAGCTTAGAGGTTTCTCCAAGCTACTTTCCCATCATCTCTCTTAAATGCAGCAATGAAGCTAGGGTCTTTGTCTCCTAAGCAAAAGGCTAGCTGTACATCTAGGTGAAACAGACTATGCCAAACTAATGTTCATTATGTCAGATCTACCAATAAAGCTGTGATATCCAGGCTTTCCTTCCAGGCAAAGCACTCCAAACTGTACACTGATATCTAAAATTCTAAATAGACTCTAACTGTTAGAAGACATGTAGCATTCTTTTTTTATTTAATTTTTAAAAAATTATTATTACATAAAGCTTTACAAAGATTAGTACATATATCTCTTTTCCCCCCTGCCCTTCCCCCTGCCTCCCCTACCCCCCAGTGTTTTGTGTCCATTGGTTATGCTTAAATGCATACACAAAAGTCCCATGTCTGATCTGTTACCCTCCCCCCATGTCCCTGTCCTTGTTGCTGTAATTTGACAGTCTGTTTGATGTTGTTCTGCCTCTGAATCTATTTTTGTTCACCAGTTTATAATGGTTA